>ML818949.1:45432-68361 GCA_009831015.1 Picea engelmannii | reverse complement strand
ATTTTCACCTCTTGGGAAGCTTTGCCATAGAGTTCTTCACTATTGTCAATTTAGAATAGGAGAGTAGATGCTCTACTTTGAGGGATTCAAGAGCCCTCCCTAGGAGGAATAGGGGATTCATAAATCCCATATTTCTCCTCTTGGTGATCTTAATTTCAAAGACCATGCTCTATTGGGTAACCACTCTTTGTGTTCAATGTCATGCGTCCTTTGTTGATATTTGTTTAGCTTAGTTTCCTTTGTTTATGATTCTCCTCTTTTTTTTATTACATGCTTCTTTACTTGTAGGTTCAATAACCTACTAACCATTGTTCTGTGTTGCTTTGATAGCCCAACAAAGCAATCAAGGGTCCTATTTTTTCTCACCCAAGGGGAAAAAATCACCCAATAGTTTGGCAACCATACCGCGGATTGGGGATCAAATTCCTCCCCATTTGGACTCTTAGCCCTTCTATTCTCACTTTCTGGTGTTTTCAGGGTCCAAAATCGGCTCAGCCTACCCTTCAAACACTATAATTCAACTCCGTGTTGGTTGAATACATTTCAATATTTTGGCCCACCATTTTCCTGCGTGTGTGCAGGTTCGGGAGAATTAGTCGCTCCATCTGTGCGAAACTACGCATATATCCTTCTATCTGTTCACGTAGACTGCGCCCTCTGTGCCTCTGTCTACACACAAAGCCACACAAAAGCTCTTTTTCACCGAATTGTAAGGGATTTTGAGGCTGTTTTTTCCAAGTAGATTAGATTTACTTTATGTACTTTGTAAAATCCATAACAAGCAGGATTTGGATTCATTCTTGCATAGATACTTTGTCGCACATAGACTTCTAGGGGGATTAAAAAGAACCATAGTATCTTTTATTTCCTTGGTTGCCACGTGGATGGCTTAAATTTTAGCATTTGAATTTCATTAAAATCTTACCTTTTACAAAATCATCACATTAATTAAGTACTAGAAGTCTATTTAGACAATATTGGAGTATGCTCTTTCCTCTCACCCTAGTGTGACCTTGCAAATCAGAAAAAAAGAGATTGCTTAAAGAAACCTTAATCTCCCTTTAAAATCAACCATTTTTAGGAGAGGCCAACACCTCTTAGATTGCTTGTTGAAACATAATCTAAAATATTTGTAAGCATCCACACATGCCCACATATGCACAAACTTAGGATAGCTTCAAATTTGTAGAGTAAATCACCTAGGGAGTTTAAAGATTGGTAAGGGCCCACACATGCCCACGTGCCTACAATTTAGGAATAGTTGCAAAGCTTTCTTAGATTAGAAAACATTCTAGAGAGATTAAAGCTCAAGAGTAAGGACTCACTTGTCCACCATGCTAGTTACCTAGGGCTTCATCAATTTTTGCAAGGATTATTTGTGAAATTTAGTAAGTTAGAAGTAAGCAACATTTGTAAAGGACCAAGCAATGTCCACATGTTAAAAACTTGCTCACTCAACTTATTAAAAAATCATCACCCATCACTTCTTGCACACATCATCACATACTCAAAAGTTTTTTGTTAGATACTTGAAACTGTAGCATGCTCTTCTCCCCACGCCCATAAGCGATCTGGGAGGATCAGAATGCATTCATTTTTTTAGTAAAAATATTTTGCACACACCATTTTTAATCAACAAGGTTATCCCATGCCCCCAACATCATAACCCACTTTCACATTCTAAAAGCAAGCATAAAAAACCCTCTTCTAACCTCCACAAGAGGATCACAAAGAATTTGGTAGTCTAAGTTACGATTTTGGGGATATGCATCCAAATAACTCCCCATCATCATTCTTCATTTGAAACTTAGAAGTTGCGATATAGGGAACCTAAATCCTCCCAATCAAGCATTCCTACACCATAAGCCACGAAGACACCCGTGAAGGGTCGTAAGTCAAGGTCCAATTGTTTTGTGCGTGCCTCCTTGGGTCACCCAACCCTTGGAAAGAACCCAGCCTGTGACCGATTTCTTAGGCCAAAAATCCGAATGTCGTGCTTGATGGAGTTAGCTTAGTGGCCCAATCTAATATTTATCTACCCAAGTTGGCGGTTGTGGGCTGCAATCGCACCTCAATCATATTTTGAATGGTTGTTGGGAAATATCGCCAATAATTCCAGGATATGCCCCCTTCACCCCTCATTATAATTGATTGTTAATCCCTTCACTAGGTTCTCCTCAAGTGGGTTTCAACCCCACTGTCGAGTGCTTTTTTGGAGGCCTAGTGTTATTTGAGTGGAAAGGATGTTACATATGATAGGACACGTGCATTTGTTTTATGTTGATATTCCCCCACGAGGAGTAAGAAAAAACCCAACTACCATTTACATTGTTGTTGTATGTAATATTTCCACCATTTGATTACATACGGTTTATGAATACATTATTAAGGTAATTTGCAAAGCACTTGTACCATCAATGTTTATCACCATCATCAACACACATTCACATATAGTCTAGAATCATAGGGGAACCAAAACATCCACGTTGTTCTAGGCATTTGAGAAACCTCCCTCCAATTTTGGAAGGTGTCCCCAACTTGGTCGATACATCAACGCAACCATCACATACACAAGTGAGTGCTACAATTATAGGCTCAATGTTGCTTGGATCTACCTTGATTTTCACCAACACCTAGAACAACTCACCTACTAGTCCTCCACAACAAGGAGGCAAAGCCCAACTTGCTTCACAAGGTACAAGCTCTCAACCGTCCTCCCAGGGGACCACTTCTACTCTTCCTCACACCATGGCAGGGACCACCCCCGTCATGCCATACTTGGCGTCACTCAATATCCCAGATTTAACCAAATTAATGAATGATCCCATATTACACGACCCCACTTGGCCTAATATGCCCACTAAGTTACCTTCCGATATCCCAAGTTCAAAGGTGAGCCTGGAGAAGACCCAACCAACCACGTCATGTCTTTCCACTTATGGTGTTCTTCCACATCATTGTGGAAGATTCCATTCGTTTAAGGTTATTTCAAAGAACCGTCACCGACCCCTCAGCCAAATGGTCTGTGGACGAGAAATCATGGTCTCATACAACCTTTGAGTCATTATCCAACGTCTTCCTATCTTTCTTTCAACTACCTATACATCATGACACTGATTTAGAAATTATTTCAGAATTTAAACAAACCATCGTTGTTCATATCACTGACCACATTCATGAGTGGTGTAAATGAAGAAGTATGTGCAAGGTCGATACTACCCCACAACAACAACTAGATTAGTTCCTCCGATCACTAGTCCCAGTCATCGCCAAAGATGTGGCCACAAATTTTCCTCAAACTGAAGATGAAGCCACCATAAAGGTTCAACAATTTGATCTCATTTATTCTCAATTTGAGTACCTCTACTTCGTTCTCCCAGATGCTCCTCGTCCTTTACCTTTTGGTCAAGACAAACCTGGAACGTCACATGTGACAGATGGGTTGATCGCATCCATGGCCCATACTTACCCACATGTCCAACCGGTACCCACATTTGGGGCCACTAAGTACCAACCACCATATGGGGGAACACCGATACTACCCTCCCCCATTGGCCTCACCANCCCCCCCCCTTCCATGGGCACACATGTACCCACACCCCTCTCCCACTAGGTACAAGTGCCACATCTAGGCCCCCCACCAACCACATCATTTAATGCCAACAATAGTGGGGCCACCTCCACTTCGTACAACCAATATGGACCTCCCCAAAGTAATTCGTACTACCCCTTCCCCGGTCCCCCTCAACCCATTGTCCCACCACATGGGCAACAACAAGAAGGGGTAAACTTTATCCAACCTTCCCCTATTCAATAAGTTCAAGATTTTGAACAATTGAATACGACCAATCCCCCTCAACAACCTAATAACATCTAGAAGAAAGGAAAGAAAAAAAACAAAGGTCAAGGGGGAAACCCTCAATAACAAAATATCCAAGTTGGGGGCAACTAGCATCAAGCCAACCAGAACCCCTAAGGGGGCAATAACAATGACCAACCATGCCAAGGGAGAAACAACAATATTCAAACCAATTTCCCTTGTGCATTATGTGGTGAATATGGCCACTATACCCACCATTGCCCCCATATCGTTGATTACAAATGAATGAAGGAAGCCATGAATCCACCAAGGCCTCCCACTCCTCAAGCACAACAACAGGTATCACCTAACTACTTTCCTCCCCCACCCCCAGGAGTCTTACAAAACCTAATTCCCCATCAAGGAGTCATCAATACACAACTAGAAATGACCCCTCACGGACAAAAAATGGGCTAGTTCTCTCAACTAGGCCAATCTCAACCCGGTAACAAAACATATCACAACATTATACTCACCATTGAGGAATAGATTCTCTTACAAACTTGCACCCGCCAATATGGGTCACCTCCCGACCCTTCCCCGACTACCACTAAGTCACCCCAATTACTAGCAGGACAACCTTTGACCATACCTCGTCCTAATACTGACGCCACCACCTGGATTCCTCGTATACTGCGACGTAGGAATGTGCATAATATTCATGCTAGGGATACACATAGCTACAGTTTGATAGACCACCTATCCCAGTCACTCACTGCCATGTCAGTACTAGAGGTTCTCCAGACTTGCCCTTCCCAAAGAAAGGATTTGCTTTCACAGTTGGGGGAAGTGGACCTGACCGACACCCTGCTAATCAACTTCGACTTAGATAAAGCAGACCCACAACTTCCATCCTTAGTCACCTTCCAAATTCCCGTCAAGATCAAGAACATCACCGTCCATCGTTGCATTATAGATGAAGGAGCATCTACTTGCATCATGTCCAAAAACCTATAGGAACAACTTGGTTCACCATAGTTAGTTTCCCCAGCCATCACCCTCTAAGCTTATGATGGTCGACCATCCCAACTAGAAGGCCTCTGTCAAAATGTTCCAGTCAAACTTAGGGGAAAAACAATCATCATCGACATACAGGTGATAGATGACCAACTTGATTATATCATCCTTTTCAAGCGTAATTACATGTACGCCATGCAAGTAGTAGCCTATTCCATCTTTCGCACCATGCTCTTCCCCCACAATGGGAATATTGTCACCATTGATTAGCTAACCCACTATGAACCTAATTAGTTAGGACGCATTGATAACATCCTTCCACTTATCCTCTCTAGCGTCGACCTTTTACCAATGGTAGACGTCGGACCAGGGCTCTTTCACAACCCATCATTAACCAATTCATACTAAGGATACTCCCCTTCCCCCCAAAGCATATCCCAAGTCTACATCATTACCTCAGATAGAGTAGAACCCCCTAATGACCCTTACCTGGGGGGATCATTGAGCCAAACCACTACCCCTACTCCTACACCACAAGTACTTCTTGAGGAACATTCCTTACACCCCTCCCATGAGGAAACACACATTTCTGAAAACCCACCAATGATGGGTCAAATCCCTATTTGAAAAACGGTCCCCCATGCCATCACCTAAATACCCTTTTTTTATCCCCCTGCCTAAAGTAACAACATACCAAGTTGTCGATACCCTCACCTTACCGAATATGGTGATAGCCACCCCTGTATGGTATTTAGAACCACCAGCTATGGTACCTGGCTTATCCCTCCCACCCCAACTCGAGGTTTCATTTACATAATCAGTGGCTCAACAACACACTCACCCAACCGGTCATATGGTTGGGAGAAATAATACCACCACGGGAATCCTAGATACTTGCAAGGGGGGAAACACCACCAACCAATGAGGCACCAAAAAGAAGAAAGAACCTACACTCCCTTCCCCACCCTGCATCCAACATCCATGTGCACTTTGCACCACCATTGTACACCCCACCAATCTCTGCCCCTCCTTGCTCGAGTTACGAAATCTTATTTTGAAACCCATAACTGCACCGTTATTACCTACACTTGTAGCCACACTGACAACCACAGAACCTTCCTCCTCCAAAAACAATGGTCTAAGGACTAAGCATGTTTGCATTATCTGCTCATAGTACGACCATTTCACTCACCACTGCCTGACTCTCCCTCAATTTTGAGAAACCATAGCAGTAGTGTGTCAAAACACATTGCATGCGTCCTCGCAAACAACCCCAACCACACCAACTATTACTAACATTCACTATGTTTCCATGTTAGTAAATGAACAGATGCAATGCCCTTGTGTGTTCTGTGAACAACTAGACCATTTCACATACATGTGTCCCCTCGTTATTACTTCCCAGGTTAGACACATGGCTTGTTGGTCGCATGATCCCATACACAATCCCTCGTGTAACACTCAGACATTATTCATCCCTCCACCAATGGATCCCACCATACCCGCCCTAAAATATTTTCATCTAATCCCACTGACCATTCCCATTCCACCACTATGCAAATACTTCCCACCGAACCCACATAATTCTCCCATAACTCCTATTAGTGAGATTCTCCCTACCCCAAATCCCCATACACCTGATTTGTGTAAGGATATCTGGTTCATGAAGTCTAGTGAAACACCTCAACCTCCTCCCATGGGTCCATCCACCTTGGGTATAATAGATGATAAACCCCCATCATCTTATATGCCTTCCATAGATGATCCTCCCGTTATTCACACGAATCTCACTCAAGACATTACTTTGTTTTCCTCCTCAACCCAACCTACCACATACCCATTATACTCCTTCATTTTTCAATTGGATGAAGACATTCTAGAAGCTCTATGTGTACCAAAATGCCCATGGGATGCCTTTCACCACCGGTCCTTCTTTTTAGCTCACAATTCCTTTCAACCACACTCAAACGCTCTAGTTTGTACCACTAAAGCTAAGGATTTCATTCCCCCTAGCCATGTGGATTAGTTCAAAAATCCAACCCTCGCGCCCGATGCCTTCAAAGAATGGAATATGGCAAATATCTCCCCCACAATCAACATATACATCTCCATCAAACCCAATATCATGGAAGAAATCACTATAGGTGTCGCATGGTCTCCTGAAGAAATCATAGCATATAAGGTCCTCTTCCAGGAATTTCAGGATGTTTTTGCATGGTCCTACACATAGATTCTTGACTTAGACCCAACCATTGTGGAACATTGTATTGAGACATGGCCTGATGTTTCCCCCGTTCGACAAAAAACAACACCCCCTCCTGTAATGTCCCCACCTTGGGACATCATTACGTTGTAGAGGTTTATGATGACTAGAGTAGCCAGATGGATGTTATAGCAAGTACATGGCTTCTTGAAAGGCATTGTGGGGTCCATCTTACATCGCTCATCCCGTCTCATCATTATGATCCATTCCGCACAGGTTGGCTTTGGTTTCATTGCATTTCGACGATTTCCATGATTTTGAGTTATTTTGAGCTATAAGTCAATTAAATTCACTGAAGAGGTCATTTTGGGAACATTACTTGGAGTAACCTCTCAATGTAATAGCTCATTGGAATCGGGAGGAGCAACACTACAGGATGGCATGGCTAGAAGTGACTTTCAGTGGCCAGGGAAGCCACAAGGAGAGATAAGGCGCTTTTCAAAGGTAAAAAGGTTAATTAATTAATTAATTAAATATTAATAAAATGAAAGTCACTTTGGAGGGAGAAGGTGAGAAAGAAGTATAAAGGAAAGGCAAAGGCCTCTATTCATTCATTCATTTATGATCATATTTTGATATTTGGCTTCTAGCTAGTGAGCCTAGCATTGGGGGTTTTGAGGGTTTTGACTTAAGAAACCTTAGAGGACGATTCGGTGGTGAAAGATTCCACCTAGCTTGTCCCAAGCTTGGTCTCGGAGATGCAATACTCTCCCACACCATTCTAGTTCGTTTCTACATCAGTGCAGGAGGGTTCTACACCAGCCACAAGAACAGGAAAGAAGAGGGGCATGCCCTTGGGGGTTTCCAATAGGGGGGCGCACCACTCATTGAAGGAAGGTTTGATCCAGCTGAGGAGAAGAGATCTTGGGAATTCCAAGTATTGGGTTTTCCTTGCAGGTGTCTTAGCACCATTCTTGGTTGTTTCCAGAAGCATTTCAGTGGAGGGTTTATTTGTATTGAGAGTGGGACGATTTCCCAAGAGGAGGGCACACCATTATTTGGAGGGTAGCTAGATCTAAAGATCTAGTAGGTGTTTTTCCTAGTTGAGCACTTGGGTTTTCATTGTCATGCCTCGATCTATCATTCTAGTGGATTGGTGGAGCTATTGGAGGTCTCTAGGAGAGAGGTCGATTTATCTAGGGTTTCAGGTATCGAGGGGGGCGCACCATTCCTTGGAGGAGGTTCAGATCCATAGGGTTTGAGAGGGATCTTGGAGATTCAAGCACCTGGGTTGTTCTTGCCATCACCCAATCTATTGTTTGGCATATTTCTTGGGGTGATTGGACACCTTTGGCAGCAGGGTCGAATTGTTGAGGAGGTTTAGCATTCCAACAAGGCGTAGCAACTTCCAACTTGGGGGTTTGGCTCTTCATACAACCCAGATCGTCTTGTATTGATCTTCATTGGATACTTGGCCTTTGGAGGCTTGTGGCATCTTCTATTGGAGCATTTTGTAGCAAATCCTATCTTCTATTGTCTTTATTGGAGCCTTATGATGTGCATTCCAGATTGGCATCTCGTTGTATCAAGTTCTTGCTATTGTTATGAAATAAAGATCATATTTGCAGTGTTTTGGCTTGTTTATCATCTTATTGATCTTGCATATGGTTGAGGTATGTTCCATGATTGTATCTCCTTATTTATTACTGCAAACACATATAAAATCATAAGCAAAACCCTAAGTCCGAAATCAAGAGGCCATCCTGCAAGTAAACACATGTAAACAAGTAGATCAACAAAGTGTTTGATGAAACGCCACGACCAGAATTTTTTTAAAAGATACCCAAAATCGTGATGTTCCTTACATCCTGGCTTGGGAACATTACAGTGGTATCAGAGCTTAAATCCTGCCAACCTGAGGGGTCTCTCATAGGGATAAATGGATAGTTGGAAAGAAATGGATGAGATATCCTTTGAGATAACATGCTTGGAGATAAAATATTCCTCCCTTAGCGAGGAAACTAAGGCCCTAATAACCTTCCAACAATATGCAACCTATAGAAATCCCCATTGGAGCAAAGAGGATATTTTATACGGGATCATCATAGCAGAGAAAAAGAGAAAAGAAGCAGCTAGATGGTGGTAAGAATAGAGAAACCCCATGCCCATTAGGAGCACACAACCTTGCCACTATTGCAAGGGGCTGTGGGAACCAGATCATAGGTGCAGGGGTAAGGATCAGAAGCACACTATTGAGGCACACTATGACAATGATGATGAGGTGTGTGAGGATGGAGTGATAGATGTTGATTTGGAGCAGTCCAATGATGATAGTGACTCTTGCATAGAGGCTAGTGATAGTGACTCTTGCACAGAGTCTATTGATTCTAGCACGCTTGAGGAGGATAGTGACCCTTGTATAGTGGATAGGCAGTCCGATGGACAGGATGATAGCACCAGTGTCTCAACAGACATATCACATACCATTGATGACCCTACACCTCAGCAGAGTGGTGACACTAGTGAGGATTCACACGTGTTATAACCTACAGATGACCAGCTTCCTATGGTGGCCGTGACACATCTGTCATCTTTACAGACACCTATGACAACCACATCATATGAGGATAATAAGATCATAGATGATCCATACGTGAGGGATGCACGCCATGGACCTGTAGATCCACAAATCCAGGAGGATATACAGGATGTGCAGACAATTGACCTTACACATGCATATCAACATGAGGAGATTGAGTCACAGATTTGGGAGACTCCATTAGTTGAGAAAATTGTGGAGACTGACAGGTTTATGGAGCACTTACTTCCAGGATCGACCTGCATGGATGAGGATGAACTCTTTAGTAGTCAGGATGACCATAGCACGTGTCTGGATACATCTATATGGGATCCAAGTGCAGATGATAGTAGCAGGTTGAGTGCATAGGAGGATACCGCTGCTCACACCGGATACAGTATGATTCAGAGGGAGCTAGTAGTTGAGGATGATGTGCAGTCATGTATGGGAAGACCCAGTAGCACTGTAGATAGGGATCAGTTTAGTGTTTCATCTTTTGCAGAGAGTGTTGTTGGGGATTATGGGGTTGACACTAGCAGGACTACCACTAGTAGTGAGGGATATGAGGTGGCACCTCAACATGAATATGATCATGAGTCACACTACTTGACATGACAATTGAGATTCACTGAGGATATGATCATGACAGCCACCAGACATAGTGATGACATGCATGCATTGATGGCAGATTACTGTTGGAGAGCAACAATGACACATGGTAGTTCAGATGAGGGATTTGCCATGGTTGATTTTCATAATCTCAGGGAGAGATTATTTGTGATGAGGACCGACTACCATCAGTTGTTGACTGACAGGGACTACCTATTGAGGACGAGTGAGATGTATCATGAGGCTTAGAGGGAGCATGAGTTGGAGGTGGACAGACTCACTCATGAGTTGGAGAGGACTCGAGGATTCTTGAGAGGCACACATACAACCCTTCAAGAGTCAAAGTCCATATCAGAGGAGCTCCTTGAGGAGATTCATCATAGATCCACTTCACCTATCTTGGTGGACACCCAGATACATCATTCAGTCACATCATTGGAGGATGTTGGTGGTCTGGCAGAGGAACATCAATTGATGGAGGAGCCTGAGGATTTCACAGGATTACTGATGAGTATGGAGAGTTACGATCTGGGGGTGCATGAGAGGATCTTTGAGACAATCAGACACTCACCTACACATGGGGGATCCAAAGCCAGGGGCAGTTTGGATGACACTTCCATTTGTGTTCCGAGAGGGATTGACCTTCATGTAGAGGTTGATCTAGTAGTACACCCAAAATCCATGATGTTGCAGGTGTATACAGGGGACTACCTGAGTATGCAGGAGCATATAGTGGTGAGTGATGACTCATAGAGACATGCATAGGTTTACAGTGAGATCCAAAGGGTTGTATTGATGTGTAGGGAGGATACACACTTTAGGGAGCATGTAGATGCCCCTCCTTTGTAGCAAGACATATTTATGATAGTCACCTTCGCAGTATCAACAATTGCACGGGAGATGAGACATGGAGTGTGGTTAGGCCGAAACCACCTGACATGAGTGCATTTACGACATACAACAGGACATAGGTGGGCCGTGATGGGTAGAGAGTTGAGGCTTTGTGTGTTATGATAAGCATCATAGGCCAGATGATAGTAGTCAACTCAGAGGCCGATAGATATACAGATACTCATAAGGATGAGAATGGGGGACTTCCAGCAGTGATCAGTCTGACACAGGAACAACCAGTGGAGATTGGAAGTGATAAACTTCCAAGTTTGCCATGGGATCCGAGAGTTCATTTTGTTAGCAGGATGTTCCACTACTTGATGACCCAGGTTGCACCAGAGAGACACATACTCCACCTTGGGTTGGTTTAGAGTGGGCCTGCAAGGAGTTTCCCTATGGAGCGAGGCAATTTCTCTATATTGATCATTATGACCGGGCATGGAAATGGTTGGACATGTACTACTTCTACAGAGACATTTTTACAGGTACAGTTTATGGACAACAGGTCCAATGGCCACAGGGATTTCAACTTGAGGATCCAGAAGTGGAGGATCCAGTATACATATTGTTAATGTTTAAGCCATTATTATAGTTCTTTGCATTTCAATAGATAACAACAACATATGACAAGATCACTGAGAAATACACAATCACAAGAGACACATCGTTTATCTTGGGAAACCCTCATGGGGAAGAAAACCCAGCAAAACTTATGTATTATAGATAGCCAATACAATGCCAAGAGATAACTCAAACAAATATAGAAAGTATTCTCCTCCATTATCTAAACTGAGTATCTTGATCTTTCTTCTAGAAAGATTCTCTATCAAGGCTTTGAATTCCTTAAACTTGTTGAACACTTCATCTTTAGATTTCAAAAAATACACGCAGGTTTTACGAGCATAATCATCAATGAATGATACATAGTATACATACCCACTGATGGAGGACAATGGCATTGGGCCACACACATATGAATGAATGAGTTCTGGGAATCCTTCTGCTTTGGTATCTCTCTTCGGAAAAGGGTTCTTGATGTTCTTCCCTTGTGCACATCCATTGCATACGCCTTCATGATCAACCTTGAGTTCTGGTAAACCTGTGACAACTTTGCATATGTATGGTAGCACCTTGTAGTTAATGTGAGATAATATTCTATGCCAAATTTCACATGAGTTTTCAATGGCATGGGTCATGGCAGCCTTTGAGTGATCCTTTAGCTTATACAAGCCATTTTCTTCACTTCCAATGATGATTTCTTCATTTATGGTTTCTCCTTTATCTCACATAATAACTTCTCCATCTATAAAGGAAACTCTTAAGCCTTTCTTTTCTAACGCTGAAATGGAGAGTAGGTTCTTTGTCAAACCTGGTACATAGAGTACGTCCTTCATCTTCATTGAATTCCCTGAATTTAGTTTGTAGTTTGATTCTCCCACTCCCTTGATGGGATATTGGTAGTCATCTCCAGGTGTCACTTTATGAGAAAAATTCTTTTTTGAAATACAAGAGAGAATGTCTCTTCGACCTGTCATGTGCTTTGATGAACCATTGTCAATGAGACAAGTGTCCTCCCCAGGTGTTACTGGTCCTAAGAGGGCCGAGATTAAGACATGGTCTTTGATCTGCTCTCTTATCATCTTTGAGGGTGGCTCTTCATCTTCGATTGCATGGGCATGGTGCCTCTTATGTTTCCTCTTGTATTCTTCTCATATAGTTGGAAAAAATCTTGCAATGTGTCCCATATTGTCACAATGGTAGCATTGTACAGATGAGTAATCTCTTTCCTTACGTTGTCCTTTCTTCTAAAATCTCCTTGGAAGAGATTCTTTATGATTGAATTTGTTTGGGGGTTGAGACTCTTTATAAGTCTCTTTCTGGAAGTAGGACTTCTTCCTTCCTCCTTTGGTGTGAGTAGCTAGGTCTTGATCATCATCTCTTGCTAGTAATGCTTCACGTTTAGCTACTCTTGTCTCTTCTTGAATGCATTCTAGTTGTTCTTTGAATTAAGATATTATGGAGAAATATTCTTGGATTGATTCTCCCTTCTGCATTCTTGTATTCTTGATATGAGTTCTAAGATTCATCTTTCGATTTATGTTTTTTCCTTCATATAGTTTGTTTAGGGCATCAAACATTTCTTTTAGAGTCTTCTTTGATGACACATAGGGAATCAGGTGATCTTTGATTGAATCTGCAATGATTCTTTTGGCCCTGATTGTGTCCTTTTGGTGCTTTGCCTTTTCTGCAGCATCGACGGGCTTCGATACTTCTTCTTTGACTAATCTTGCTAGGTCATTCTCTTCAAGAATGAGACCAATTCTATACTTCCAGGAATGGAAGTTTTCCACACCTTATAGCTTGTCAACAAGCTTAACACTTGTAGACATCTTCTACTTGAAGTTGGGAAAATGCTCAAAAAATGAAAGTGTTCAAAATCAGGTTCTGAACTTACCAGGAGGTGCGCTTGGTTGAGGCGAGTAGCCTGGTGTGCTTGGATATGAGAAAATCCAACTTTTACCCCTCCAAACTTGATATGCGGATTTCTGGACTGGTGCTTCTGGTTTTCTGGTACCTCTGGTACTCTGGTACTTATGGTACTCTGGTTTTTTGGTACTTCTGGTACTTTGTGAAACTAGGGTTTCACTTTCTGGGAGATCTAGCCACTAAAAAGGTGCGCTGAAGGTGCAAAAATGATCCTTGAGGGAGGGCACACTTTTCTAGATGGTTTTAGGGATGAAATACCTCACCAACAAAAAGCCCTAATTTGCATGTACGACAACAGTGGCGTTTTTCACGTTTCTCTTGTGAAAGATGCTCTCTTCAACTTGGCTTTGATACCATGTTAATGTTTAAGCCATTATTATAGTTCTTTGCATTTCAATAGATAACAACAACATAGGACAAGATAATTGAGAAATACACAATCACAAGAGACACATCATTTATCCTGGGAAACCCTCATGGGGAAGAAAACCCAACAAAACTTCCTTGTTATAGATAGCCAATACAATGCCAAGAGATAACTCAAACAAATATAGAAAGTCCTCTCCTAAATATGCGCCTCTCTCTCTCTCTCTCTCTCTCTCTCTCTCTCTCTCTCTCTCTCTCTTCTCCAGCTACAGCTCCGAAACTTGTCTCTCAAATGAACAAGTGAGTGTGTGTCTAAGTGAGGGGCTAACCTCCTTATTTATACAAGACTGACACATGTGGGAGTGTCCTTTCACTGGCAGGGCCGACTTCTTCTTCTAGGTGGTTATAACCACCTTTATTATATTATGGGGCCAACTTCTTCTTTTGCCTATTACAATTACATTATGACCAATCTGCAAAAGGGGATTTGGTCTTTTTACAATATCCGACGTGATCAATCCACAATGGGGATTGATCCAATGAATAATATATCAATAATAGTCAGAATACACTTTGCAGTTACATTATTTCAACACATACAGGGAACAGTCGGGCAGGGTCATGATAGTGCAGGGTCAACATGGGGATGTTCGACAGAGGTTAGCATGGGACCCAGGGATTGCAGGGTTGATCATTTCATTGACTGACAGGGGCGAGTGGAATTTTGTAGGGGAAAGTTGTTTCAACTTTCCATTGGGATTTAGTATTGGGGAGAGCACATCATTCGAGGGTGTCTCATAGAGGTCTTGCAGTACCTCATTATGGCATCAACATGGGCAATTGATGGAGACCGTGTTGATCTTGGTAGTTTCTTGGAGGATGGACTCAGTCAGGGAGGAGGCCATGTGTCATATGTAGGAGACTCACAAAGTGGGTATATTTCAGGATTATACTTCCTAGGGGCTAGCAGTTCATGACTTGATATGGGACCCAGGGGGCAGAGTGTATGATTGTTCATATTTGGATGGGTTCTACTGTGTATCCCACGGGAGGACATGGGATCTTGGTATTTTACTTGGAGGGATTTGGTTATTTCTTGAGGACAAACAATTTTCTAACAGTGAGGACTGTAATGTCCCCACTTTGGGACATCATTACGTTGCAAAGGTTTATGATGACCAGACTATCCAGATGGATGTTATAGCGAGTACAGGGCTTCTTGAGAGGCATTGTGGGGTCAAGCTTGCATTTCTCATCCCATATCATCATTATGATCCATTCCGCATAGGTTGGCTTTGGTTTCGTTGCATTCCGACGATTTCCATGATTTTGAGTATTTTGAGCTATAAGTCAATTAAATTCACTAAAGAGGTCATTTTGGGCACATTACTTGGAGGAACCTCTCAGTGTAATAGCTCATTGGAATCGGGAGGAGCAACACTACAGGATAGGATGGCAATAAGTGACTTTCAGTGGCCAGGGAAGCCACAAGGAGAGATAAGGTGCTTTTCAGAGGTAAAAAGGTTAATTAATTAATTAATTAAATATTAATAAAATGAAAGTCACTTTGGAGGGAGAAGGCGAGAAAGAAGTATAAAGGAAAGGCAAGGGCCTCTATTCATTCATTCATGTATGATCATATTTTGATATCTGGCTTCTAGCTAGTGAGCCCAACATTGGGGGTTTTAAGGGTTTTGACTTAACAAACCCTAGAGGATGATTCAATGGTGAAAGATTCCACCTAGCTTGTCCCAACCTTGGTCTCAGAGATGAAATACTCTCCCACACCATTCTAGTTCGGTTCTACATCAGTGCAGGAGGGTTCTACACTAGCCACATGAACAAGAAGGAAGAGGGGTGCACCATTGGGGGTTTCCATCAAGGGGGGCGCACCACTCATTGAAGGAAGGTTTGATCCAGCTGAGGAGAAGAGATCTTGGGAATTCCAGGTATTGGGTTTTCCTTGCAGGTGTCTTAGCACCATTCTTGGTTGTTTTCGGAGGCATTTCAATGGAGTTTTTTATTTATTTAGAGTGGGACGATTTCCCAAGAGGAGGGCGCACCATTATTTGGAGGGTAGCTAGATCTAAAGATCTAGCAGGTATTTTTCCTAGTTGAGCACTTGGGTTTTCATTGTCATGCCCCGATCTATCATTCTAGTGGATTGGTGGATTTGTTGGAGGTCTTTAGGAGAGAGGCCGAATTATCTAGGTTTTCAGGCATCGAGGGGGCGCACCATTCCTTGGAGGAGGTTAAGATCCATAAGGTTTGAGAGGGATCTTGGAGATTCAGGCACCTGGGTTGTTCTTGCCATCACCCGATCTACTATTTGGAATATTTCTTGGGGTGATTGGACACCTTTGGCAGTAGGGCCAAATTGTTGAGGAGCTTCAGCATTCCAGAAGGGCGTGGCAACTTCCAGCTTGGGGGTTTGGCTCTTCATACGACCCAGATCGTCTTGTATTGATCTTCATTGGATACTTGGCCTTTGGAGGCTTGTGGCAGCTTCTATTGGAGCATTTTGTAGCAGCTCCTATATTCTATTGTCTTTATTGGAGCCTTCTGATGTGCATTCCAGATTGGCATCTCATTGTATCATGTTCTTGCTATTGTTATGAAATAAAGATCAGATTTGCAGTGTTTTGGCTTGTCTATCATCTTATTGATCTTGCATATGGTTGAGGTATATTCCATGATTGTATCTTCTTGTTTATTGCTGTAAACACACATAAAATCAAAAGAAAAACCCTAAGGCCAAAATCAAGAGGCCATCCTGCAAGTAAACACATGTAAACAAGTAGATCAACAAAGTGTTTGACGAAACGCCACAACCAGAAAAGTGTTAAAAGACACCCAGAAACGTGATTTTCCTTGCATCTTGGCTTGGGAACATTACACCTCCACCCTTCTAAAGCTATGGTTATCAAAGCCAAAATCGATAAGTTGCATTATGATGGCTTCATCTACCCATTAACATACACATCATGGTCTCCAATCCTATCCTTGTCAACAAAAATAGGGCACTATTAGGGTGTGCACTGACTTTTGCAACCTCAATCAAGCTTGTCCCAAAGACAACTTTCCTATCGCATTCATTGACGAAGTTATCGATGCTTCTGCTAGTCACGAAGTCCTATCACTCATGGACAAGTTTTCTGGCTATAACCAAATTCAAATATGCCATGCTGACCAACATAAAACCAAATTCACAACCCCCTGGGGCACCTTTGCATATTGTGTGATGCTCTTCGGAGTAAAAAACACAAGAGACAGCTTTCAACGTGACATGACATATGTGTTTCACAATATCCCTCACATTATTCTTACTTACTTGGATGACCTCACCGCTCGTTCCAAAAAGCGCTCCCAACACATAGAGAATCTACGACTCATCTTATGAATCCCCTATTCCTCCTAGGGAGCGATCTTGAATCCCTTAAAGTAGAGCGTCTACTCTTCTATTATAAATTGATAATGGTGAATAAGTCTATGGAAAATCTTCCCAAAAGGTGAAAAAAATTCTGTATGCTATACTTGCCCAAGCTATCATTGATAGAACAAATGGTTTCTCCAAGAGTATTTGGGCAACATAACACTACAATGAACTTCTTCCATTTTTGCATACAATGTCCCTCTATTTATAGAATCATAGCAAGGTATTTGATAACTTGTTCCAAGTGTGAATGGGAGGCCCTTTGAGGTACATCCCATCTTTTCAGTCATCCCAAGGTGAGATTTTGGGTTGATCTTGGGGTCTTGTTTTGAATTACTTCACCTTGGAAGTGGTTGAGGCCCGACCAAATTCATAAATGTGATGTTTCCACATCCGCGCGGGTTTCTTCATGGACAGTTGCATGAGTCATGCACTGTGCACATTTGGAGTTGTTTTGGCCCACGCAAATGCATTCACACTGATTTAATTGGAAGTGCGCACAAATTTGCGGGTCTTTTACATAGTTTTGGTCATTTTTCTATAATTGATTATGTAAATACTGGGAGTATGTTGTATCTGTGCTAATTGTTTCTTCATCCATTTTTTGTATTTCTATGAGTATTTTTTTGGTAATAAAATATGGCCCTTGATGTTTGAGGTTAGGAGCATACATATAGTTGAAATACATCAATGTTTCTTTAGATGAAATTGCCATAGATGAGGAGAGGTGTAGCTACTACGAAGAGCGATTGTGAGAGTGATCCGTCGGAGGAAAAGAGGATTATGAATGGGACTAGATTTCTTCGAAAACTAAAATGTAAATTTGTGTACAAATGAGGTGGGCATGCTCCATGCTTGTGTCATAAAACGAAAAAATAGTGATTGTAACTGAACATGGTTGATGTAGTAGATGTCGTCAGTTCCCTCAGGGGTGTCAATAACTGTGAAAAATGATTTTGAGGATGAAATATATTATGTATCGAGAACTTGGATAACTCAGAAGCATTGGTAGCTTAGCGGATATAGAGGTCTTCGACTGGTACTGAGAACCACAACGGTTGCATAGTAAGACCCACTGTAACATGAAATTGTGTTAATGTTGAATGTTCTGGAGGTCAACGACATCATAAATCAATGATGGCTCTTTATGTTCTACCTGAGACTACTCATAAATAGTGGGATGAGAGCCAAGATACTGCCACCTTCCTGGAAATTGGTGTTGATGTCGACAGGTAGGGAGCACAACTTGAAGATGAAAATAACTTCTCCACATATTCTGGAATAAGTGGATGAATCAGGTGTGAACAGTGGGGAATAGATCTAGTAAGATGATGGTTATATGGAATGGATGAGGTCCCAACAATGACCCTTTATTGGGGGAGTGATGGTGGCAACAACTGTAAAACTAGACCTAGTGTGAGGGGGACAACCAAAAACTGGGTTAAACTATGTTGTGGAAGGATGAAGTTACAAAATGATGTAAAAAGGTAGGCGTATGCACATAGATTAAGGACAAGGGTGTTCAATAGACTTTCTAGATGGACGATGAAAGGATGATTTTGTAAGGGTGATTGTGGATGTAAAGTGCCCCAACCAAGGGTAACATGGGTTGCGTTTCCAAGGTAAAAAGACACCATCAACTGTGTCAACACAAAGCTATGGTATTTATAGGAAATGAAAACAAACTTTATATAATTAGCAAATAAATAAAGAACAAGTGGTTTGAGTATACACATACATAAACGAGCGCCTTAGTGAATGATGACTTGGGCTTGTGGAGGTGCAAGTTGGTGGAGGTGAACTGGTGGGGGGCCCATTGGTAGGTTTTTGTATCGGGTAGGTGAATGGAGGGTGTGATTGCAGATGGGAATTTTTTTATATAAGGCGTGGATGGTTCATGATGATGTCAAGGAGCATCTTTTGTACGTTATGAGGTGGGAGTATGTATAGGGGAGGCTAACAAAATGATGTTCCAAGCCTAATGGTTAAAACAACATGAGTGTCGATTTTCAAAGGGGTAAATATACGTGGGACTACTGATCTGAAAATAGAAGGCTGACTTGTTATGCTATGCAAGCACCCTCTACTTCAATAAAATAAACTTTACAGGACCTTGCTTCATGTGTTAAAATATGCAAGAACAAAATTATGTGCCAAGTTTATGAATCTTCTTTTGAATGCTTATGTGTGAGGAATTGTTCTCTTAGATGGTTAAATATGTACTTTAAATAACTACACAACAACAAAACTTGCATCAAATAAACCATCAAACTCAAAACAAGAACAACATGATAAAGGAGTTCATCCCCCTCCGGGCTACATCTCCTTGAGCCTCCATCAATGGACTTGGCTCTCTGGGATTAATTTGTCAAAAGTTCTTTTACAATCTGCTGCTCAACTCCAATGGAAATTCTGACTGCACCATTGGGATCAGAACACATAAAAACCCCAAAAATGACTAATAAAACTCTGAAAACGGATCATGGCTCATCCGAGCATGACCTCTTCTACATGTGGCCTTAAGCTTCCCTGAGCTTCTCTTTGGAAAAAACACATGTAAAAGTCCTCAAAAGCCTCTGAAACCTGTCCCAATGTGTTCAGAGCATAACAATTAGCCAAAAATGATTATTCAATCACAGAAAACAAACATAGGCTCACCAAAACATGTCCTCAATCAATGAGGGCTTCAAGCTCCCTGGAGCTTGCTGAAACTTCAATGGCTAAAATCCTGCAAAATAAGTCTTCAAATGGCCTTGATAACAGTGCCAATGGATTCAGGATGTCGAAAAACCCCTAGCTGGGATTTTACGACACCTCAATCGGCCAAAAAATGAAGAAGATAGGCCTCCTGCCATTCTCTTCCTCAAGTTTGCTGTCTCTGCATCTACAAAACGCACCCTTGTTGAATGAACCTGACACACACACAATATATAGCGTAAAAACCCAACACCGGACGCAACCGTGCCAACGGTACAAACTGTAGGACGATTATGGGCGCGCCAGCCCCTAACCGCCTATCACCTAGGCACATGGGAAGTTACAATATGACCTCGGGCTTTAAAACCAAACTGTTTTCCAACCGTTTGAAACTTAAGCCCCTCTGCGCTCTTCGTATGGTCATATGTATAAAGGCACATGACCGGGGGCGCCCGCGCATAAAGGTTATAACATGGTCATATGTATTGAAACATGAAACCACGGGCTATGTGTTTAAAAACCCCGTGCCAACCGTTGAGTGCATATGGTATTTTCCATGGGCATATGCAAAAACAAATGACCGCGGGCCGGGGCTAAGCCCCGGCCCGACCCCCTGCCAACGGTCACATAAAGTAAATTTAAATACATATAAACTCATATATATTACAAGGCACAACGTGTGACCCATTGTCCGGTCGGAGTTTGTGAAAGCTATATGCAGTGGGGAGGTCTGGGGGTCAAACCCCACGGACTCCAATACATTTTAATAAACAAAACAAGCAACCAATACCGGGGTGCCATGTGGCAGCCCATGATTGGGCCACGTGGCACCCAATCACTTGACCACACAATGCCACGTGTCGAGATATCATTTTTCCTCAACTGCCAACCAGACTCTGCCATGTCATCACATGCCACGTCATTGTACGGTCGTACGATCCTGCCACGTCAGACTGTATAGACTGTACAGTCAACGTCCTTTTTTTTTTGCCTGTTTGACTTTATGAACATATTTCAATATCTCTCGCTCCCGATGTCCGTTTGGGACGAAACGAGTTGCGTTGGGTTCGCAACGATGAGGCCCATGCTCTCCTCTAGTTTGAAGCAATTCCGAGCACTTTGAATTTTTGAGCAAAATTTGATCCCTGGTCCAAATTTTGATCACACCTTCCCACTGAAAGGATTTTGGACCCACAAAAGCTTATGATTATTTGTATGAGCTTCAATACTCCTCTGCTTTCAAGTTCTATCAACTGATTCTACTTGAAAAGTCTTTTGATAATCACCTGGATACTTTGACATGCCTTGCACTGCAACTAGCTATGTCCTTCAACCACTGCTCTCTGGCTGCTGCTGACCCACTGTTCTCTCTGTGCTTGGAAGAATACCAACCTTCCCACTGAGAATCAAGTCCCTCTTTTGAACTCTTTGACGTCAACACAATCAGCTCTCCAATGGCTGCAAAAACTTTCCTGCGACATCTTGTCACAAGCCAAGAAAACCATCAATCTTGAAAACAAATTAATACAAGACTGAAAATGATGCCAACAAAGTCTTTTACCTCTTCAAACAAATTGTTGCATCTTGTGCTTCATCAAAGCACATGGTGTTTTCCTGCATCTTGGTGTACTCAAAATCAACTTACAAGTCAACAAACACCATCGACTAAACATAAGTCGAAAAACATGATCGACACACATAGTCGTCAAGACAACATCGACACAAGTCGAAACTCATTTGAAACATATCAACCTTATAAATTTGACAAGTCAACATACATGATACACAATCATGTTACAATTATGAATCATTCACGATGAACCATCACCAGGTTCACTGCTTACACATACACAAAAACAAATGCATGTGCATGACTCTTCAACTCTCCTTCCAGTACAAACATAAGTACATAAACCCATAACATGTGGGTACATAAGAGCTGAAATGAAAAAAATATATGGATGTAACAAGTGAACATCATATCCATCTTTTACATCCTCCTGGCGAAGTTGTGCAACAAACAAGAATGCCTTCAAGTGAATTGCATTCACATGCAAACTTGCATCATACAAGTTATGATAAATTGTTGCAACTTGTCATGCTTCCCATAAATGCACACATAACGTTGAAAAGTGCATTTACAACAGAAAATGCAAGCTTTACTTGCTCAAGAAATCCAACCAATTCTTACCAAGCCAACTCAACAGTGACTTTTTCTGCTGGAAATTGTCCTCTTGTGAATTATCTTGACTCACATCGATGATGGAATCTCCTCTTCCATTCTTTCCAATCTCTTTATCCATCTGCTTCTTATGCTGTGGATGAGTGGTTGGATGCAATGTCCAACATTGGTCAATGAGATGACCCTGCTTCTGACAATGAGTGCAAATCTTTTGCATCCTCTTTTCACGTTGTCTTTGCTTGTAAAGTTTCCTGAAAGTGGCCAATCTTTTCCAACATTTTGAAATATGATGTTTATATAAACCACAATATGTACATGGATTCTTTCTTCCATTTTTACATACAAATTTATCATTCTTAACATAATCAAAAGCAACTGAATGATAAGAAGAATTTTACCTTGAATATTCACCTTTACCGCCTCTTTGAGGAGGTGAATCTGAAGAGTTACAAGCTCTCCTTTGAAGACCAACAACAGTGTTCTTGTCCTCATCGCTGTCACAACTCTTTCGTTTCACACATTTGCATTCATCTTGAACACAAGCCTTGCATGATGGAGGGATTGAACTTTCAACAAAAGTTCTTGAACTTTCACCTTTAAAGCCTTCTTGAGGAGGTGAACTTGAAACAAAATTTGTTCTTGGAACTTTTTCCCTTGTCTCCTCGAC
>ML818949.1:28377-45153 GCA_009831015.1 Picea engelmannii | reverse complement strand
GCCTCATGGAGTTGAATCTCCATCTCATGCAACTTTTCAAGAAGCTGGTCTTTCTCCTTCTTCATGGCCATCAACTGCTCTTCAAGGGCAATGCTCTCATTTCCGTCTTCACACATATCTTTCATCAAATATCTCATGGTTAGAATCTCTTCTTTGTCAAATAATTTAGATAATGAAGATGTATGAGAACTATCAATGCTTGAAGCTTCCTCCATCCTTGGAAGATATCCAACTTCAACACAAAACTTGCACAAATACCAACAACTAAATCTCAAGCTATCAATGGAAAACACATGAGCAAAAACAAACTATGCTCTGATACCACCTAATCTGAAAATAGAAGGCTGACTTGTTATGCTATGCAAGCACCCTCTACTTCAATAAAATAAACTTTACAGGACCTTGCTTCATGTGTTAAAATATGCAAGAACAAAATTATGTGCCAAGTTTATGAATCTTCTTTTGAATGCTTATGTGTGAGGAATTGTTCTCTTAGATGGTTAAATATGTACTTTAAATAACTACACAACAACACAACTTGCAACAAATAAACCATCAAACTCACAACAAGAGCAACATGATAAAGGAGTTCACCCCCCTCCGGGCTACATCTCCTTGAGCCTCCATCAATGGACTTGGCTCTCTGGGATTAATTTGTCAAAAGTTCTTTTACAAGCTGCTTCTCAACTCCAATGGAAATTCTGGCTGTACCATTGGGATTAGAACACATAAAAACCCCAAAAATGACTAATAAAACTCTGAAAACAGATCATGGCTCATCTGGGCATGACCTCTTCTACATGTGGCCTTAAGCTTCCCTGAGCTTCTCTTTGGAAAAAACACTTGTAAAAGTCCTCAAAAGCCTCTGAAACATGTCCCAATGTGTTCAGAGCATAACAATTAGCCAAAAATGATTATTCAATCACATAAGACAAACATAGGCTCACCAAAACATGTCCTCAATCAATGAGGGATTCAAGCTCCCTGGAGCTTGCTGAAACTTCAATGGCTAAAATCCTGCAAAAGAAGTTTTCAAATGGCCTTGATAATAGTGCCAATGGATTCAGGACGTCCAAAAACCCCTAGTTGGGCTTTTACGACACCTCAATCGGCCAAAAAATGAAGAAGATAGGCCTCCTGCCATTCTCTTCCTCAAGTTTGTTGTCTCTGCATCTACAAAACGTACCCTTGTTGAATGAACCTAGCACACACGCAATATATAGCGTAAAAACCCAGCATCGGGCGCAACTGCGCCAACGGTGCAAACTGTAGGATGGTTATGGGCGCGCCAACCCCTAACCGCCTAGCACCTGAGCACATGGGAAGTTACAATATGACCTCGGGCTTTAAAACCAAACCGTTTGCCAACTGTTTGAAACTTAAGCCCCTCCGCGCTCTTCGTATGGTCATATGTATAAAGGCACACAACCGGGGGTGCCCACGCATAAAGGTTATAACATGGTCATATGTATTGAAACATGAAACCACGGGCTATGTGTTTAAAAACCCCGCGCCAACCGTTGAGTGCATATGGTATTTTCCATGGGCATATGCAAAAGCAAATGACCGTGGGCCGGGGCTAAGCCCTGGCCCGACCCCCTACCAACGGTCACATAAAGTAAATTTAAATACATATAAAATCATATATATTACAAGGCACAATGTGTGACCCATTGGCCGATCGGAGTTTGTGAAAGCTATATGCAGTGGGGAGGTCCGGGGGTCGAACCCCACGGACTCCAATACATTTTAATAAACAAAACAAGCAACCAATACTGGGGTGCCACGTGGCAGCCCATGATTGGGCCACGTGGCACCCAATCACTTGACCACACAATTCCACGTGTCGAGATATCATTCACCCTCAACTGCCAACCAGACTCTGCCACGTCATCGTATGGCCCTGCCATGCCAGACTGTACGGACTGTACAAACTGTACAATCGACGTCCTTTTTTTTTGCATGTTTGACTTTATGAACAGATTGCAATATCTCTCGCTCCCGACGTTCATTTGAGACGAAACGAGTTGCATTGGGTTCGCAACGACGAGGCCTATGCTCTCGTCCGGTTTGAAGCGATTCCGAGCACTTTGAATTTTTGAGCAAAATTTGATCCCTGGTCCAGATTTTGATCAACTACTCATGGAGGTGAGAATGCTACCGGGTAACAATATTTGTATGCAATAGAGGTGAGGGTACTGCAGAGTTGGGTAGACCCTAAAGGTGAATGTTGGGAGGGGATGACTGGGATGTTGAAAAAGGGAGTAAGTGCATGCCAGTATTGATCATTTACTTGAAGGGATTAGGTAAATGATCAGTACCCGGTAAGCAGTAAAGGATTTAGATTCAACTTGTGGGAGAGCTAGGTAAGCAATCATAACCTCCTGCAAAGTTTAGGTTTGTTTTGGATGAGGTGGGGGGTCGTACGGTCATTTTTAGAAGTGAATAGGAGGGATCGTGCGGGAAGAGGGTTGGTTCCCGCACATATGTGCATGGAAGTAATTGCTATAGTCGCTCACAGTGTGCGTGAATGTGGTAATATATGTCGTGCACAAGTGCGTGGATACCAAGGTTTTTTTCACGTGGACGACCACATATATCATAGTCAGGAATAAAACTCCATAGAAAATTGGCTTTGACTTGGAGGGTTTGTAATTGGCATAACTTCTTGGGAGGAGGAATCTCATTAATGGCCTGGACCTTAACGGGGTCTATGGTGATGCCTTGTTGGGAGACGATGAATCCCAACATGCGGCATGTAGTGACGCAAAATACACATTTAAGAGTGTTTAGCTGGGTATTGTATCTTCAGTAACGTTCAAAGATGAGTTGTAGATCCTCTATGTGTTGGGAGTTATTTTTTGGAACGAGTAGTGAGGTCATCCAAATAAGTGAGAATAATGTGAGCGATATCGTGAAACACATATGTCATGGCGCGTTGAAATGTGGCTCCTGCGTTTTTTAGTCTGAAGTGCATCACGCGATATGCAAAGGTGCCCCAAGGGGTTGTGAATGTTGTTTTGTATTGGTTAGCATGGAGAATTTGAATCTGGTTATAGCCAGAAAACCCGTCCATGAGTGTGAGGGCTTCGTGACCAACACAAGCATCAATAACTTGGTCAATGGATGGGGTAGGAAAGTTGTCTTTGGGAAAATCTTGATTGAGGTCGCGAAAGTCAGTGCATACCCTAATAGTGCCCTATTTTTTGTTGACAGAGATAGGATTGGAGACCAATGATGTTTATGCTATTGGGTATATGAATCCAATGACACACAACTTATCGATTTCGGCTTTGATAGCCATAGATTTAGAAGGGTGGATGGGGCATTTCTTTTTTTGAACAGGCGAAACATCAGGCCACATGTCAATACAATGTTCCACAATGGCTGGGACTAAATCGGACATCTCTATGTAGGACCATGCGAAAACATCCCATAATTCCTGGAAAAGGGCCTTACATGTTATGATTTCTTCGGGAGAGCATGCAACACCTAGAGTGATTTCTTCCATGATATTGGGTTTGATAGAGATGTCTATCTTAATTGTGGAGGAGATATTTGTCATATTCCCTTCTTCGAAGGCATCGGGCATGGGCATGAGGCTCCAAATGCACACAATGCACATCCCGAATGAATGTCCATGAAGAAACCCGCGTAGATGGATAAATGACACATTTATGAATTTGGTTGGGCCTCAACCACTTCTAGGGTGAATTAATTCAAGACAAGACCCCAAGATCGACCCAAAATCTCACCTTAGGATGACTGAAAATATGGGATGTACCTCAAAGGGCCTCCCATTCATACTTGGAACAAGTTATCAAATACCTTGCTATGATTCTATAAATAGAGGTCCATTGTATGCAAAAATGGAAGAAATTCATTGTAGTGTTATGCTGCTCAAATACTCTTGGAGAAACCATTTGTTCTCTCAAGGATAGCTTGGGAAAGTATAGAATATGGAAAGCTTAAATTCACCTATTTGGAAGCTTTGCCATAGATTTCTTGACCATTGTCAATTTAGAATAGGAGAATAGAAGCTCTACTTTGAGGGATTCAAGAGCCCTCCCTAGGAGGAATAAGGGATTCATAAATCCCACATTTCTCCTCTTGGTGATCTCAATTTCAAAGACCATTCTCTATTGGGTAACCACTCTTTGTGTTCATTGTCCTGCATCATTTGTTGATATTTGTTTAGCTTAGTTTCCTTTGTTTATAATTCTCCTCTTTGTTTTATTACATGCTTCTTTACTTGCAGGTTCACTAACCTACTAACCATTGTTATGTGTTGCTTTGATAGTCGAACAAAGTGATCAAGGGTCCTATTTTTGCTCACCCACGGCGAAAAAAACACCCAACACTTACCTATGAAGAAAAAAAGTGAAATTAGCAGCAAACCTGCTTATACCTGCCTCTTAAAAAAGTTTTAACATAGTAGTTATATATAATCCAAAATAACAAGTTAAAGTAATTATGAAAAACTTAAAATTTGTAACACNTATATATATATATATATATATATATACAGACACATTTTTTTTTTCCACGAAAAAAAAACGTAATTCTATTCATCCAAAGAGAACCAAATTACATTTTGTAGGTTCCTTAAGCACAACCCAACCATGGGTAAAGTGATAAGAAAATATAAACCCAAAGGGGCCTACAAAATAGCTCACAAGCCACAAAGAAATATACAATAAGTGAGTTGAGAATATAACCAGTGAAGAACAAGAAACCCTTCCACAAATGACACACCGGGAAAGCAAATCCAAAGAAGACCCAGATGTCAGAAGGAATAGGTTAGAGCAACATGAAGCTCTCACATCAATAGATACAGAAGACAACGACACCATAGAACACCCCTTCCTATGAACACCAGAAAAGAGAAACCAAAAAGCCGCACACCCTAAAAAAGGACCTCAAAGTGTCAATGCATCAATATTGCATGCCCTTAGAAAGGACCTCAAAGCTTTGGCCAAACCCCCTAACTGATATGAGGAAGCGAGAGACACCAGCACCCTCCAGAAGGACCTCGACTTGAGCATACATCAAACCCTGAACAAACCAACATCATCGGAGAGAGGAACTGCAATCATGAGTGGGAAAAGCCCAAAAAACCTTGTTGAGAGTAGAAAACATTGAAATCCTCCAATGAAAACCCAAAAGCAGGCCAGAACGGGTCAGAGCGACATACATTCTTCTCGAAAAAGAGAGGATCCAAAACCTCGAATCCCGACATAAAAAATTTAGATCTTGTTATCAATAACTTTGAAACTAGAACCACAAAGCAGAGGGTATACATCAGACCCTGAAAAATCCCCCCAACCTAGAGAGGGAGATCAGAAGGAGACAACAAAGACATCCACCAAAAGAGAGGGGCCACCCATAGAGAAACACTGGTTGCAAAAAGGAAGGCCTCATAAAAAAAACCTAGGCCACCAGAATGGAAGATCCGAGCGAAGAAAACCAACCCCAGATCCACACAGAAGACAGGCCGAGGATAGGAAATCAGGCACCATAAAACCAAAATGCAGCAAAGAGGAACATGCGCCATCCAACATGAAATAAGTCGCACCATAGACACATCAAAATCTCCCCCGGGAGAGAGCATGACCACCAACGAACACTAAATCCACCATGCGCAGACCCATCGCAACCGATCGGGGGTCTAAGACACTCCAAGACCGCACCCGGGAGAGAAAACGACCACCAGTGAACGCAGAGACCACCACTCGCAGAGACAGGGCATCAGATCGGGGGTCTACGGCTAAGGTTTCTCCCAACCACCATACACAGTGTTCAATTTGTAACAATATATTACTTGTGCATAGCCTAAAAACAAAAGAGAAGTGACAAAGTGATAATGATGACTCCATGGATTTAAAAATTAAAGTAGAATTTGATATTATACACTAAACAAAACAAAAGTGACAATGACAACTTCACGGGTTTAAAAATTAAAGTAGAATTAGATAGATCTAAGTGTTAGTAGCTATTGACAATGTTATAAATGTAGATTAAAATTTCAAAAACTTTTTAAAATAAATCGATGAATAAAAGATGTAGCATATTAATTCTATCCACAAAACTTCAATGTATCACCAAACTAAAACACACATGCTCATTTAAACTTTTAAGTAAGAATCTCTCAAAACTATCTAATATCCTTTATTATTATTTTTTTCTCGAACAATAAAAATAATAATATCATATATTTATAATTAAATAAATAATGTTAAGGCAACAAGTCGTTTTTACTAAAAGGATGTTTTTAAAACAAATCAAATTAAAGTTGGTTATAAAAATCAATAATGAAAATATAGTTTATAATAAATAACACAATATATCACCAAACTAAAACACACATGCTCATTTAAAATTTTAAGTAAGAATATCTCAAAGTTATCTAGTATCCTCTGATTCATTTTTAACTTGAACAATAACAATAACAATATTATATTTTTATAATTAGAAAAATAATGTTAAGCTGATAATTTTTTTTTACTTAAAAAAATATTTGTTTTTATTGTAATTATAATAATAATAATAATAATCTATTTTTAAGGTCACGACCAAGTCCGCACAACGATTTCACTGCTAAAGTTTACAGAGGTATACATGTTCCACCCCCCTCTCGATGTAACCCTGTAACTTGCAAGGAGGAAACACATGTTCTTAACCATCAAGCCCACTCAAGTATTATGTGGTTTTTCATATATATATATATATATATATATATAGAGAGAGAGAGAGAGAGAGAGAGTATTGTTAAATCTCAACTAATAAATAACAATAAAATGAAATTTTATGATTTCTTATAAAGGTAATATCTACAATTTAAAAACTTATAATCTAATACAACTTATCTTCGATATTGAAGAGATTCAAAATGATTTTGAAAAATTATTACCTTCTCAAAATTAATTTTAAAAACATATTCTTATACTTAATAATGATTTAGGGGAAAAAAATTCATTTCACCATGTTTTTAGTTATTTTCTGGATTTAGTAGTTGCCAAGCTTGAAGAGCATGATTTGGTAGCCCCCATCATGTCTTCATAAATTAAAAGTAGTCAAAAGAGAAAAACCTCTCTTCTTAAACTTGTTCATTATAATATAATTCTAAAATTTATTTTATGAATTTGAATGGAATAAGTTGATATGTAAATGAATTTAATTGTAAATTCTTTCAAAATGTGAAAAAAACAAAATTTAAGTTATAACTTCACTTTTTATTGATAAAATTTTGATATGAAACTTTATTTTTATATATTTTTAAATAATTTTGTTAGAATGCACAAATTGTGATAAGCATGGATTGCATTTTCATTAATATGACATAAATATAAATGCATTATCATGACCTTTGGATTCATCTTCCAAGAGGTCTCTTGGACTCCCGATGACGGTTACTATCACTTGACTTTTCATATTCCAAGTGAATAATACAAAATATACTAATCCTAACATATTAGGTTTCCAACACTCTCCCTCTTAATTTGAAGGGGTGTATGTGAGTCCAAGAAGAGAGCTGAAATATAGAAGTGGATAGTTGAAATATGGAAGTGGATAAATACCAATGGTTAAACGTGCTCTCTGAATTTGGTTGTTTTGGGATGACCACAAACCGAATGGATAGCAGAAGTTGATGTCTCCTACTAAATGGTGGTGGTGGTTTAAGGAAGACCACAAACCCTCGAACTTGGCTATAAGGCTCAATGGTTCCCAAAAAATTTCCCAATTTAGCTAGAAGTTGATGTCATATGCTAATTGGAAGTGCTCTCGAATGGTGGTTTAAAGATGACCACAAAGTTTTGTCTAGAAGAAGTTGTAAGTCTTCTGCTAAATTGAGGTTGAAGGAAAACCACAAACCAATTTGGTGGTTTTGGGATGACCACAATCCAAATCACACTTGTTTGTTACTACTCGATTGATAGGACTTTGAAACTTGAAGCCTAATTGTTAATCACTGATACTATCCCCCCTGTGAGGGGAAAGGTGAGAAGACAAAAATATTTCCACTACAATATGTGTCAATACTTGAGGATGAATTCTTCAGTATGATCGATATATCTTCTTGACTATTGATGACCATTGCCAAGAAGTGATCCACCTATAGTGGTTCTTTACTCTTGTAGATTTCTTGCGTTTGGAACTTCTATCTCAAGGATGATTATGCTTTCCATAATGCTCACAAGGATGAAGATCAAAATATTAATCTTCCACGTGGCCAAATCATTGGCAATGTTGGCATTTCAGAATCTGCTCTTGAACTAGAGTAGGTGATTATGAACTTTCTCAAAGCAATCCAACACTTTGGAACTAGATTGGTTTGGTCTAATCCGAAATATGAACGGTCACTTCCTTTTCATATTCGATACATGTTTTGTGCTTATTTTCTTTGACTTGTTCCCAAGGTCTTGTGATTGGCTTGGAAAGAGAAAGTCGATCTTGTTCATGCACAACTTCATCTTCATATGCACTTGTGTCTGAAGTTGGGTGACTGAGATGCTCTTGCATTGGATATTGATCTTGATCATCATCATCATCATCATAATTGAAAAAAAGGTTGTTCTGAACAAAGACTACTTCAAAATGTCAATTCTTTCATTAAAGTTCATCATGAAGAAGTTGAGTCTAAGTTTGACATAGTTCTACTTTCGCTTGCAAAAATTGCAAACAAGTTAGAACAAAATGAAGAGTTTCTTTGTCAGTTGTGACTATATTGTACACAAAGGAGAGTATTAGAGTGTTCAATAACTCCAATAACTCATCAATGCAAGCCATTTAAACATTGAATTATACCTCCAAAGGGTTTCTTGCAACTCCACCCTTTAACAATCAGACTCAACAATGCAAACTCAACAAATGAAGGGTATCAACTTTTACCGAAAATGCACCCATTTACTGTGTAATTCAACTTGCAAAAATATAGGTTCACATGTCAATGCAAGAAGCAGAGCACAGTGGTGAATAGTTCAACAATTTGATTTAGTTATGTAATCTATGTTCAAGGCGCTATTACTGCTTTTCTACTGGTAATGGTCGTGTGAATGAAGAACTATGGAAGATTTATTCTGTCCAAAACCTTCGGTGCAAAGATTTTTCTTATGAAAAAAAAAACTTGGTAGGGTTTCTATCAAACAATGCTTCTCAACGCATTAAAATAATTGCAAAAATATTGTCGATTTAAGTGCCAAGTAATGTTTGTAGAGACTTTTAGTCCAACATCGTATGTGGACTATAGAAAATTCTCAAATGTCATATCTCTTATAATGAATCTGTTTCCATAAACAACTATCACAAAAAAAACAGTTCATCATTTCAAAATCACAAGAAAGAGAATAATATGCAAAGTTCCTTGGTAAGTGCACTTAATGAGAAAGAGTTCGGACACATAAGTTACCCGAGTAATGTCATGACCTAGAGGATCCAAAAATGGATCTTATCTACGATTGTTTAAGTTGACTTTGTTCTATACACATTGAGAACATGAGTATGAGCAAAAGAAAATCGGTAATCAAAACCAAAACCAAGTAGGAGATTTTCACTCAATCAAATTTTTCAAGAAAACATTGGATTCGAACACCACCTAGTTGGGTGCTTTGTCTTACAATGAATTGAAACAGAATTCGTGTCAACCAAAATGAACATGGTATCATCGGGTAGTAAGTGAAGGAAGGGATATTATGCTTCGTCTCTCATGTATTTTATTTGGCCAGTGAGCACATACAGGTACGTTGACTATAGTAGACTTTGTAAACTAAGCCTTCCGACAACCTCCTTTTACACAAAAATAACTCATGCTTGCAATGATTCAAATCTAGGAACTAAACCTCACGAAATGCTCAAACCGGAATTACGATATCACATGGGGTAATCGATGGAGCTTTCATATAGACAAATATTTTCGTTGATACAACTCAATGGCGGGAAAAACTCAACATGCAGAAGAAAAAATAACCACCCAATGGGCCAGAGAACTTGGAGGTCACACCAGACTTGGATCACTAGACTTGAATAAATTGTTGAAGCCATTTCCCATATTTGTGAAGGAAAAGAAGCCAGGTATTGTAAATGTAGAGCAACGAGTTCTTGACAATGTTGATGTTGGTAGAATTTAGGGTCAAAGAAACGCTAAGACATATACGGTCACGCTCAGATAGGCATGGGATGCTTTGAAACATTCACCTACGAAAAAATCAAAACCTATTAGATCTAAAAAAATTGCCAGACTAGTAGGAAGAGGGGCACAGATTGACAAGTAGACATGTAAGTAGAGGGAAGAGAGACATTTCTACAGTCTGGAAAGAAAATTCGAAGGGAATAAATGAGATAGACACTCAACTATGGAAAACCACCATAAGATAATTAGGCCTAAGAACTAAGGTGCTCTAATACCACTATTAGAATGAACAAATGGAGATACTAACCAAGTGAATAATAAAAAATATACTAATCCTAACATATTAGGTTTCCAACAAATTTTAATTATAAAAATCTGAAAAAAAATAAAAAAAAAATTAAAATGAAATATGTTTCATCTTAATTTTAAAAAAATTTAAATAATAAAAAAATTGACCTGAAAAAAATCATGCCAATTCTATAAAGTGACATCCAATAAGTCATATGAAAATAATAACATTGTAACTTTAAACTGAGTTTAATATAAATAACTCTATAAATTTTAAATTTTAGTTTTTTTTAACCAACCTATTATATATATATTTTAAACGAAAACATTATATAATGAAAATGGATGCCAACATAAACACTAGATACAATCACACATTTGGAAAAATCCAAAATAAACAAAAAGGATAATCTAACACCAAACACACTCATAATTAGACCTCTTCACAGATTAAACCTCTTCTCTTTCTGTTGAGGCCACAACAACCCCCCCCTTTACGTTTGCTTTTATAATCAAAAGTAAATGGGTCCCCTACTAAAATTTCAACCCTAATTCCTAATCTCCTACTGCTAATTCTTTATCTACCTTGAGGGAGTTGGGGGTTTGATCTTGATTGATGGTTGTATTGAATGAGTTTGTTTTTTAATATTTTCTGAATGGCTGACTGATTTTTTCATCCTCTTGCTTGCATGTTGTGCTTAATATCTAAATCTTTATCCTCTTGTATGTTGATCATACTCTTCAGTTCTGAACTCTTGACTAGAATCACAAAAACACTAATCATTCTTTTCAGTTTGAGACTTGGCATATGTAGTTTTCATGACACTTATCTACAACCACTCATGATTATCTTTGAACAAACCCAACACTCATTTATAAGTTCGTTGAAGGCAAGGAATGCGATGTTTATGGTATAATGACAAGTGTCTTTTTCTCTCATAACTGATCTCATATTTTATGTGGTTTCAGGAGTAGGTTCATAGGATCACTTCATTCACATGACCGCTCCAACATTGAAATGCATGCAGGGAATCCCTTGATCTTCTTCCTCTTGCCTAGACTTATTTCTATATAGATCTTGTATGTGATTTAAAGTCAACAATCAACATTATGAACTAAGCCTTGTCTTGCCCAAACCTCATCCAATTTTTTTTTTTATCACCATTGCATTAATGAGGATGGAACCTTGATCCTTACCAAGATCCCCATTATCGAGAAGTAGTTTCACCTTGGCTTACAGTTGCCCCGAGGTCTAAAGCTCGCAAGGCTATTAGATCCACATTTCTCGCAATCCTATCATGTGAGCTCATTGGATTTACTCCATCGAGAATCCCCATTTGGAGTGTTGAGTGTGCATTGTCTTAAGATTTATATGAAGCCTGAAGGCTGAAATATTATCGGGCTCCCCTCATCGAGTTCTTCTTTCAACCTCCCCTCTCTCCAAAATCCTAGTCCAGAGACCTATTGAGCTTTCTTGGATGTGGAACCTTGTTGTATTGTCTCCTAATGCTTTCTCATGACTTGTCATAATCAGTTTAATGCATTGTGTCCTGATGGGGGAGCCTATTTATTGTGGAAAATTCCCCCATGCGGACAGGTGAAACTCCTCTTGGATTAAGACCCCTTTGATCCAAGACAGAAGGTAACAAATGGTTTACTACTTCCCCCTTAAATCTATTCAACATGTCAATAATCAGAATGAGAAGAGAAGGATAGACGACTTACCTCTTTTCCGTCGGTTGTTCTCGTTGCTCTAACCCTTCATCTTGATGTCCAAGCTCTTGGTGTAAGATAAGTCCTGCAAGGAACAAAGAAAAACCTCCTTCTTACACACTACATTGTTAAGTAGAGCATATCTATTTATGATGAATTAGACACCGATATACATGCATATGGTGAACAATAAAAGCATGAGGGGAATATGCCAAGTTATATATTAATGGAAAGAAATCAATAGTGAAGAACTTACAACCTCAATCTCGATGTCACAACAACTCCTCCAAGCTCTCCTTTCCAACCCCTTGAATGTCACAAAATCATAAGTATGGTTCTCTAAGTTCTCCCCCCTTTTTCACTCAAGCATGGCCTCCATTATATAGGCATTGAGGTATAACAAGCATAGGATAATTTTGGGGAGAGGATGTGACCAAATGAAGATTTCAATGAACCAACAAGATTGATATTGCCTTGAATAGAGGGTATCTCGAACCAATCCCTTAACCAATTGAAATCTCCAGAAAAAAACCTCATAAAACAAGGCATGATGGTTGAAACTACTTCATCACCCCCCCATAACTGAGTAGAGGACGAGACTATCTCTCCCATATAACTGAGTAAGGTATGATGATCAGGGTTTATCCCTCCTTGTATATGGGTAGGGGGGCGATGAAGCTCAAACAAGGCCAAAAACTCAACAAAAAAGGTAGTTTTTCGACCTCCAAGTGATAAATTTATTCTTCAACATGTTTAGGGTTTATGACACACACTTCCACATGATGAAAATGTGACACTTGGTAAAGTGTGACACTTGCAACACTTAAGTGCGTCATTTGGTAGTGTGATACTTGCAACATTTAAGTGTGATATTTGCGACATTTGGTAGTGGGACACTTAGGTGTGTAACAAATTCCCCCTAAATTGTGAAGTCAAAAGAAAAGATAATGGTCGAGACAATTTACAAAAATATGTATGTGAGGGTGCTGAAATAGGAGAGTCGGGTGGAAGTTGCAAACACACATCAAATAGTATATACGTATCATCCTCGAGGTAGGGATAACCATGCTTGGAATAAACAGACTCAAAGCATGGACGCTGACCAATACACTGCAGATCCATGAAAGCACTGACTAAGGATATAGACAACAAAAATACAATGTAGATCCATATCTCCATGACTCAATCAAGTTGTAGCCACGAAAGAATGCACATTGGAGCTACGATATGACAAAAAATTAGCCACATACCAATACAAAGTGGATCTATGTGACAACATATATATCAGTAAGATATCCAACATGTCACATGATGGCCATATTGGAATATTTTAATTATTCTCCATTGCAAATTGGGTGAGGAACGTAACAGAGGTAGGTGCCTAAGGGGTTCCTAGGGTCTTCTTCCCGATCCTGAAATGGTACGATTCTAGCCATGTGAATAAATGTGTTGACGTCGAACATGGTAGAAACCACTTGATTACCGGTCATTGATGTATACCATTAACAAGTGCGAGGGAAATCACCAATGATGGCAATGAATCCCAAGGTGCCCTAGTACATTCCAATGAATGTGAATAAATGAGATGAAGTTGAAGATTCGTGGAATAATTCGATCAAAGGTCAATGATGTAAACCTATTTTCGAAGACGAGGAGACCTTCCATTGAGGCATGCAGGTTCCAAGGTACCAATTGGTTTCTAAGTCTAATTCCTAGATAATGTGTGGAAGTTGATAAGAAAAAACTCGTCAAAGAAGGGCCATGATGTGTCCCCCATCATGGACACAAAATTGACACATGAAATAAATGTAATATAATGTTTTAAATGACCACAGACTGACATGAGGATGAAGGTTGGTAATACTGTAGAGTGGTTGATTTGGGATGACACTTCCCTTGAACATTGTGAGGCATGACAAATGACTTGGCAACATTTAATTGACTGAGAGATAGACCAAGACATAGTGCAACGATAACTGGGTCACTCTTCGAGTGGGATGAAGGAGTATAATGACTCATAGGATTGGTATGACTCAGAGACAATGAAACTACCCAATTGTAACACAAGACATAAACAAGTGCCATGTTCAAAGGAAACAACAAACAACTGCCATAACACTTTCCAACAACTAACCCACTTTCCTCAATCCCCCCCCCACCATGAATGGAGAGTACCTCTTTGTTGTTTAACGATCTTGAAGAGGATAACAGATGCTCAGTATAGCTCATCTTTGATGAGTCCCTCATCACATGTTTAACGAACCTGAAGAAGGAGGGGTTCAAATTGATAGGGGTCCTTCAATGTATAATTTTACGAACCCAGAGAAGGTAGACTCACTGGTCTTTTCATGTTTAGAGAGTCTGAAAAGAACTTAAATAAGACTCCAGGGTTGTTATATTTTATAAATTTAGTCCCCCGAGCCCAAAAAAGTATAAAACAATACAAGGGAGAACTCTTCTAGCCAAGGTTGACTAGAGTATTCCTTTTTCGTAATTAGTCCATCTGGTCTAGAAAAGGGTTAAAATTACACCAAATAGACACCTTTTCAAATACTTTTAATGAGTGTGAAAGGAAACTAGCTCGCTCGACAATCTTTTCATGTTTAGAGAGTCTGAAAAGAGCCTAAAGGAGACTCCAAAGAGTTCCTTTTTTGTATAGTTTTTATGAGCCCGAAAAAGTGAGAAAAGTATACTTGGTAACTTATTCTCATGTATTTACAAGCATGAGAAAGAACAAAGACTAAGATTGTCTAGAGAGAATGAGTGGCATGCAACTAAGTTCCAATGGATGGAATGACTCCTAAGAAATGACTACAATAGGAAGTAGCAAGTAGGCATCGAAAGCAAGGACCACTCACAACAACATGTATTTCTAGAGGGTAGCTACAAAATGGGAGCAACATGATGCGAATGACTAGTGTCATGCATAATTTCAATGACCATAATCAAGTGAGATGACAAATAGCAACAAAGCAATAACAAGTGCAATCATTAAGTAGACAATAAGATGTTTGCTTCATTTTTTAACGAGCTTAAAATAGAGAATGAACTATGCTCGAAGTGTCTGCTTCATTTTATAATGATCTTGAAAAAAAGAATGAAACTATGTTCGTGGTTGGTTTCATTTTTTAACGAGATTGAAACCGAAAAATGAACTATGCTCAGAATGATACCCATTGATGGGTTTATTTCCAATGTGATGTCCAAATGTTGGTACTTTTAGTGGTACCCATTGGCAGGTTTTCCCTCATCATGATGTCCAAAGGTTGGTACTTTTCCCCTAGCATGATCGACACAAGCTAGCATCTTAACTCTAACATGATGTCCAGAGGCTGGAGACATGCCCCCCAAGCTTCGTTTCATCCACCGACTCTTCTTCTACACCCGATTAGACTATTGGATACTAATAGGAATAGGTTCACCAGAGAGGGAGGAAGAAAGAGGATCATCTGACACAAGTGGAGGAAATGAAGGTTAAGGTACTGGATCTAGTGGAAGAATCGACTCAATTGGAGGGGGGTTCTGTTTCATTTTTTAATGAGCTTGACACAAACAATGAACTATGCTCATGATTATCTGTTTTATTTTTTAATGATCTTGACATAGAAAGTGAACTATGCTCATGGTTATTTGTTTTAGTTTTTAATGAGCTTCAAAAAGAAAGAGAACTATGCTCATGAACCTTGACCATGGCTTCCAATAGGTCTTCACCAGACGAAAGAACAATGCTTTGGAAAGAATTTATGTCAAGAGACTCAGTAGGGGTAATGAGGGACAGATCGGGCTCCAAAACCCCCATTGAAGAGTTCACCATGTCAATTACTGGATCTGAGTCTAAAGAAGTTGAGCATATAGTGAAAGGCTCCTTCTCATTAACAGTTGAAGGCATGGGACATGATACCACATAATTAACCTGTGGCAGGAGGGATGTCACTTTCATATAAGGAACATTCAGGGAAGTCAGATGGTTGGAATTCAGATCAGGACTAATTAATGAAAGTTTGTCAATGGTCACAATGTTTCCATTATGAGGGAAATGAATAAATCGAAAGAGTTTGGACATGACAAATTTCATAGCATAGACATAGTCCCACCTTTCCCTCCTAAGGTGATAGGCAGTTGAGCAAGGATCCCTAAAGTTTCATTGGATCTTCTATTAAAACCCAATAGATGATGGGTAACCGACATAAGCTAAGGTGAAACCATAGCTTTCCAAGTGGTTGAGGATATAATGCTAACATAAGCACTTTCGTCTACAATAATGTGATGTATGATCTTATTGCAAACCTACACAATGATTTGGAAAGGCATGTAGGATGGAAGGTGAGGCTTCACCGGCCTATTCCAATCAAAGGAAATGACCTCAGTACTTGGAGGGGGTTCAGTTGAAACGGGTGAAATGCCCCTTTATCCAAAGGAATATGGAATATCAAGAAAAACATGAATGGTATCCACTTCACTCCCAAAAAGAAGAGTGGGATCGACCGATGATTGAATCATATCAATCACTTCATCAATCAACGGTTGGTTGGGAGAGGACTCATGGGAAGCAACAAAAGGTTGTTGCTGGGAAACAACAATGTATTCTAACAATTGCAAAGCTTCATCCATACAAGGGAAAAGGTAAGTGAGGTGAATTTCTTCACATA
>ML818949.1:4305-15261 GCA_009831015.1 Picea engelmannii | reverse complement strand
CTATATCATCCTCCCTCTCTCTACCTCTCTCCCTCCTAACCTCTCTCTCAATCACTCACTCACTCTCTCTTCATTTGCCCCTCTCTCTCCCAGTTGAGAAAATAGGATTCTCAGTTTCATTGGTCCACTTGAGAACAATTATAAAGAAAACCTTAGCCATGGTTTTATTACCTTTTTGCCTCCAAACTTTTTCATATTAGTTAAAAATTCAACATGTCTAGCTCGACTTGTCAAGTTATTTATCTTCATTAATTCACCTGGATGTATTGCACGATTCAAGTCAAATGCTTGGTACATATCATGATTAACCAAAACTTGCAATGAACTTGTAATGATTAGGTCATTGATATCTTGCTACCATTTTCCATATAATGTTTTTTCATGGCATTGAGCATGTGCCCCTATGTGAATTGTTAATGTGTTAATTGTATTAATGCTTGAATGAGCCTTTGTAGAGAGTTTTGTGATGTGACATTTACTTGTTAAAATGCATCCATGAATGTATTGACGCCCTAGTCACTATGTTTAGTCTTAAATTTTTCCTTTATGACAACTTTCCTATTCATGTCCCCAAATCAATATTAAGAGAGGATGTTGAAGTTATGTTGGTCAATCTTGAATTATGTTGTAACCCTAAGGGGAAATCTTGTGGTCTTGATGGGTTATGTTCACACACCATATGTTTTCAAATTGTGACCACAATTGTTGTTAGTGGGATCCCCTTAGGGGTATTGCACCTGGGGTTAGGCTTCACATCAATGTTACCCTAAACACCTATATATTAGACATGTCTAACCTCATTTGTATACATCAAGACAATGAATTCATTTTACCATTGGAGCTTATTGATATGTCTTTAGAGTACTTTTTGTACCCACATATACTTTTTATGTGTTATGGGTTTTACATTTACATACTTTTACTAATTATTAGGTTAATGCCCTCAGATCAACATGGTATGAGAGAAATAATTCTTATGGCTATTCATGAACCTTGTACTTTGAAATTGTGTGTGACTCTTGGTTGTGAGCATTGTGAAGAAAGAAAGAATGTAGTCCCCAAGAGAAATGAGAAATCATCGTGGATCATAAGTCTATGGTAGACATATATGTTTGAATGTGTTTGTTTTGGCCAATTTGGAGGATATTTTTTCATGGTTCAAGAGCTCTCTAAGACAAAAATTTGGGCTCCCACATATGTGAATTTTGTACCATTAAGTCTACATATTTTTAGTTTTGGTTGTGGCTCTCCCAACAATCGCTTACCACTGTTGAATGTTTCAACACAATGAGATATCTTTGCATTTTTTTGTTGCTACATGTTTTATCCATCCAACCCACAATCACATGACTCTAGATTGCACATTTCTTAAAACATGCTATGTATTTTTAGAGTTATTGCATCTTATTTTCATTGTTATCGGTTGTGCCCCTTGATCTACAATTTATATTTTACATTTGATGGCCAACATTTTCATTTGTGGAGTGAGTTTTGTTGGTTAATGTTCATTATGACATCATAATGAAAATTTCCTATGAATGGGATGAGGCATGACAAACTTCATTGTAATAGAAGATAAGGGAAGATTTGTTGCCTCGATTGTTGCAAAGATGAATGTGTAATACTATTTTATTTGACTCATGCTATTCACAATAATCTCAATCTCCCCAATCTCACCCATGGCCCTCTCCAATGAACAAATAAATCTAATGATTTTTTCAATGTGTCCACTCTTTTCATTTTTATCCGAAGGTACATCTAAGCTCATGTGTTTCTAATCTACATGCCTCATTGCTACGTTAAACTTATTGGAGGAAATTTTGCAATTTGAATCCAATATGTGATTGTAAGTTGTATTATTTATATATTTTTATTATTATATGTTGCAAACCAAAGGCTTAAATGATTTGCCTTCTTATATTTATTATTAAAGTCTTTGAGGGAGGCTTCACAAAGCCTTTCGAACAAGGGAAATAGCTGCAAAGAAGCTAGTCCCTGCCTCATTCATTGAGCTTATTTTTTAATTACTTTACCAAATTCAATGCTGAGCAACTAGGCACATGGCTGATGTGTTGGGGGGCACTAGAGCACATGGCCTTGGCTATCTACAATATTTTAAGGAGTGTCATGTGAGCTTAGAATTTAACATTGGGGGCACTAGAGCACATGGCCTTGGCTATCTACAATATTTCAAGGAGTGTCATGTGAGCTTAGAGTTTAACATGCATAGACATGTTGCCTAGACTTTCACATGCATAGACATGTTCAAAAGAAATATCAAAATTTATGTAGTTGTCCGTGGCTGCTTTGTAGAAACGCAAGCAAATGGCCGATGTATATAATAAAATAAGTTTTGGAAAATCCTCTTAAAATTTGAAAGCTTTAAGTTTTAGAAGTAAAGAAAAATATTGAGGTCGTGGCAACATCAAAGGTTTAGTCCTCCCCGGATAAAAACAATTAGCGAATAGTAGGGATGAGCGCTGTTGCAATGGAAATTTGAATTTAAAATTTGTAAATTCATATAACATCCCTGAAGGCGTAAGTTTTAATTATTTCCAAACAATTTCAAATTGCGTTCATCTTAAGAAAGGAAGAGTAGAGACCATTATAGATGCGACAAACCACCTTATTATCGTCTTCTCAGTTGCAACCATGCATTTATCATTTGTTATATGAAATGATCTAATTATCTAAAACCGTCCTCTATATGAAATGATCGTCATCATACAAATAATAAGGATTATATAAGATGACTATAGAGAGAAGTTGCAAGCAGTAAATTTGGTAGAAATTTAAGCAAATCGATTAAGTTAAGAAATCCTTGCAGACTTGAGATAAGGATAATTCTGAGCAATAAATTTGATACAAATTTAAATGTTTAATATAAATATATAATTAAACACAGAAATAATTATTTCATGTCTTAAGATTCTAATCCATTTAAAAATTTAGAAAATCCATAAACAACATTAAACACAATTTAAATATTTAACTAGTTATCCCAACAACTATAACACCTTAACTCAAGTTGATCATTAAAAGATCATCTTAAGTTGGTGCTAATCATCTTAGTTTGGTGCTAAAAAGTATGAACTTTAAGAAACTAAGAATCATCATGAAGAACAAGGTTTGTATTTGTTAACTTCAAAATCTTCTAATTGGTGCTATAAAACCCTATTATAAATCTAGTTAGGCCATATTTAGATTTTGTTTTTGAATCTTAAGTTTCTTCTTGGTCAAGCAAACTTATAAACCATCCATTGTAAACTTATGTTTCACTTGGAGATTAAAAGAATTCTTGAAACTCACTTTGTTGACTAATCCAACAAGTTATTTTTGACGTTGAATCTCATGCTCAATGAAGTTTGCAAGTGCAACAAACTTAGGTGTTAAGGAATCCCGCCAATGAATTAGGTGTTTTACGTATTCTTTTTCTGTACAGAATCTGGTTGCTCCGTACAAGGTTGCTCCGTACAAACAGTTCATGCACGCCAATGAAGACTTGATTATAATAATGTGTCTAGGTCCAATGAGGATGATATTTTCCCAACCATTTTGGAGAATACTTCTTCGCAAAGGAAGCATAAAAGATTTTGGACCTTTTGCAAAAATAGAAAATGTAACCTCGTGGGCACCCACGTAGACTCACATGTTCCCTAGCCAGGCTGTAGAAAACCTAGTTTGCGCCCTGCAAATAGTTCATCCACGTCAATACTTAATGAAGAATCAATTATAATAATATATGTAGGCAGTACGAGAAGCGAGAAGCACATTTTCCACATGATCGAGGCCGCACGTCTTCCAGAAGAAGAAGGAATCCCAAAAGGAACTAGATGGTAAAACTCATCACTATCTCCTCTAGGCTCACTAAGGCTCATGATAAAACACTATGGTTGAATGGGCCAATTCAAATTGATGCAGAGGTTATTCACAGAATAACAGGTCTTCCCATCAAAGGAGAACCTATTAAATTTGTTGCGAGAGACAGTAATAGTTTGATCAATAAACTCACAGGTAAGACTCTTACTGAAGGAAGGAACTTTGGGGTCTCCTCCATTCCCTTAAAGTTCGTTTGCTCCAAAGGTCGATACAAATCCAATTACTTCGGGTCCATTCTACTCTTCTATCGGATATAGACTCAGACACAGGACCACTAAACTATACACAGACAAACCAAATCATGGATAAAGAGGAGAGGAGAAGGTAAATGTTAAATATGTCCTCTTCCTCTATATATATCCTTCCGGTATTTTTTTACAGTTCTTAAATATTTTTGTGATTTTTTTTTTAAATATATGATCTTTGAAATATATATAATTCCTTTTTATGGATAGAAGACTCGTTGTCTTTTTTCATCTCTCTAGAATTAATCGTTGCAGATGAGAAATCAACCACCAAAATCTATAGTTTCATGGATTCCTCATCGATTTCAGACAAAATTAATCAAAAAAATATGCCAGGAAAACCTAGAATATCTTAACCTAATAAATATGAAGGAAAGAATCAACTTTCAATGGCCTCTCTGGGGTCGATGAGTAAGAAAGACCAACAATAGTAGGTTGTTGGCAAAGGCCACATTACCGAAGGGACGAGTCTTAATCATCACGTAGACTTTGTTGGCGAAGAAAGAGTTGGAGGATGATTATCCGGCTATATAATGGAAAGATAAAACCTAACAAATTGGTAAGCAGATGAAACCCAACATGATCATGTTTTTCTGCAATTTGGATGCATGTTTTTTGTTTTCAGTTTTGGTTCATGATTTTTACCACAAATTTAGCTTTGATTTTGTCTTGAATCATGCAGGACTTAATTTCTCTAGATCAAAACAAAGAGCCCAAATGTACATTAATTAATGTAATAGCTTAGTCAACACATAAATTCTAGAGAAGGTGAAAAAGAAAGTTAGTTACCAAAACAGACTTGCAACGCTCCAGACCTCTGATGGATTCATCCTGAAAAGGGTCGAACTTGAAGGGATACTTCTTTGCAACCTTATTAGGAGCGGTTTTCCCTTCATCTCTCTTGGATTTTGCAGTGGTAATGTACCCTCCTTCCTTTAGAGAGGACCGGTTACCCCTTCATCTCTCTTGGATTTTGCAGTGGTAACGTACCCTCCTTCCTCCAGAGAGGACACATCGTGGAGGCATGTGACCGTCGTCCTGATCCCATGGGTTGGAGCGGACCTCACCATAACAGGTTCATAGTGATCCTTACCCTTAACCACTCTATACATAGCCACCACAACTAGAACATATATTAATCCACATTTAGCATTTTGCGCAGGGTGAGGCGAGGGTGAGGCGATAACTAGGTAGAAGGCATTGTGCAGGGCCATGGGAGATGGTAGCCAGGTGGAAGGTGTTGGTCAGACATTGTGCAAAGTGGTGGGGAGGCAGTGGGTCTGTCAGACACGACCAATCAATTTTATTTAATTTTTAAATCAATTTTAAATTATGAAAATTAAGAAAATATTTTGTCCCTCCACCAGGGATATTTAGTCCCGTCAATATTCTCAGGCCAATAGAAAAATGTGAATATAGGTTTTTAAAATTATAAAAAAAAAAATAATTTTTCAAAAAAGAAATTAATAAAAAGTAATACACAACATAGATTTTTTTTTTGTAAAAAGGATACATAATGCACCAAGTAATGTTCCAGAATGCACAGGTTAATTGGAGGTCAATGTTGCGCGAGTGCTATAGTCCCTAGCCTGAGGCATGGACTAATAAAAGGGAGGAGGAAGCTTGGCTTCAATCCCCTCTCTTATAGACTTATATCTAAAGAAGAGTGTTTTTACATTGATTTAGAAGGAAACACCTTTGATAAATGAGAGTGCTTTACATTGTTTCACAAGGTGACCTTTAAGGAGGGAAAGTGAAAATTAAAAGTATCACATGAAAGTTAAAAAGTGAAAGTTCTTGTACTATTATTGTAGAGGTGAAAAATAATTTGTATAACCATAGATAAATTTAATGATTCCTTAAGGAGGTATATATACATTTTTTTAAGGTCATTTCTAAAGGAAAAAATCAATTTTTCTTTGCATTTTCTTAGGGACATGCTCATTATTTGCTTCACATCTAAACTTTTTGTTGTTTGTTGAAAGTTTCCTAGTATATTTTATTCGCTATATTAGATTTTGATGATGAAGAAGAATAATTGATTATGGAAAACATTCTAAGAAGATCGTTTCTTTGGAGTAATTTAATACCCAAATTTGCAATGAAGTTGCTTAATTATAGGATATTAATATCAATAAAAAAGATACAATTGTTGAATTGAAGAATGCTAATAGAGAAGTTACCATGCTAGTTGTAGTGTTGCAAGACTTTAACACTTACTTTATGATGAATTCATTTCCTTGTAAAATATTCAAGCCAATGAAAAATAGACCATTACTCAAATTCAAGATGCTAATTTGGGTTTTATCAACCAAAGTATTTCATTACAAGTGACTAAGTCTCCATCATCATGATAATGTAAAGTTCTCCTGAGACCTTGTCTTCCAACTTCATGATTGGTTAGAAGGGAAGGACTTATCCATCTAGGACTTGTGGCACCCCAATAAGGACCTTGTAAACTATGTGAATTAAGAAGTACTAAGGGATACTTAGAAGATTACATTAGAAAACTACAAAATTCTACTTCTCCTTTTGAGATGGATGATAAAATTATCAAGAGTTGGATGCCTAGTGTCAATGAGCTTGAAGAAAACCATGCACTTTAAGGAGCACTCTTAGTAGTCATGGGATGTTATAACCCAAGTCAATATTAACTACCATAACTCCAACAAAAAATTATTAACACAAATTCTATTTTGTTATATACACTACTACAATATAGGGCCCTAGATTCATAATTAGTGTCGCATGTTAGTGTTTCTATTTTGTTATATACACTACTAAAATATAAGGCCCTAAAGTCATAATTAATGCCGCATGTTAGTGTTTCTTTTATTATAAGTGGTTAGTGACTCATTTGGGAGGTTAATATTTTGTCTCAATGTTATTAATGCAACACAAAAAATTTCACCTTTAGAATTGTGTTGAGTGTCATGTTTCTAATCATTAAGTTTTTAAATTTAATTATTATTTATTTATAATTATTATAAATTAATTTTTCTAATTAATTATCAATTACTATCATGTTATTATTAATAAAATTTATTATAGTTAATCATTTTTCATTTATACATTTATTTTTAATCAATGTACATCTAATCTATTGATCATCATTAAAATAAAATAATATATTTTAAATCATTTTACATAACATTCAATAACATTCAATCAATTTCACTATATGATAAACAAAAACAAAAACATGTATTCAAAAATACAATTATAAAATTTAATTCAAATTGATAAATAACTATGTATCTTTTTTCTTTCAATGTATGTAGCAAAAACTTGCAATGACTCGTCTACAACACTACATGAGTCTCAATTAAAATTTATATCGATACCTCTTCATCCTTCGAATCCTCTATACTCATCCTTTTATCCCCCCTCATCCTTGCAATGTAAGAACATTATACTAAAAGAGCATGAGTGATTTTAATAAAGGAAGAATATATTAAGTTAAAAAATTGTCAATATTCTCCGATTCTTTCAAACCCTCCTTATCATTTAGAAAAACATAATAAAATAACAATTCAATTAAAGAAATAATTCTAACTATTAATACATAATTATCAATTTATGGGGATCTAAATCTCTCACATCTATTTGTTTTTGGTGTCTTAAGGTGATCCACTCCATGTTTTACCTTCGTGTGATCTTTTACTCCTCTTTTCATTGTTTGAGTATACCTTTTTATACCTCTATTAATATTTGTTTGTCTTGATTTGATTTTTATTTTTATGGTACAATTTTATTTTTACTATTCCCCTAAATTTGCTCAACACAATAGAAAAAAAATGAAGACAACTATAAAAGTTAATAAAGAAACGCAATAAAATTAAAAAGGTAAACTAAGACTACAAAAATGAGTTTAAAAAAGAATAATTCAAATTTCACTTGATGTGTAGTCTCCTCCTCATAGTCTCTTCCATTCTCTCCATTACCCACCCATCTGTTACTAAATTGTGTGGTTGAGTGCCTTTCATGAAGATGCTACAATGCATTTTTCTTATTGTGAATACTAATCTCATCCCAATGTTTATGATATACTTTGTAAAACTCCCTACTGATAGTAACCAATATATTTGCATGGAAATGTTTGCACTTTCCATACCGTAGAACCTTTCCTTTCCAATTAACTTGTAGAGGTTCATCTTTCCTTGATTTGTAAGCTTCGTCTTCTGCCAAGATATATCTTTTCCTCAATTCATCATCATCTTTACGTCCCACGGTTATACATTAATATGCACATCATGGAACGAATAATTGTAATAAAATGTTGTTTATTGAACTCAATAAAGACTTAATTGTACTCTCTAATGATGAAAATATTGTGTTGGCATTGATGTCAACATGAATACAAAAAGTACTATAGTGAAGTATGACATGGGACTACAATGAAGGATACATGAATACTGAGTTACAAGAACGCAGTGGACTACCAAAATATAGGGGATCGCCTGGTTGAGTGCTTTGAAAGAATGAACTTGAATGAAAATGAAAGAATGAGACAATTTCAATTACTACACTGGTTGAGTCAAGTTGTCCCGATGACTGTATATTCTGTTGAGACATGACCGTGATGAACAAAATAAATACTGGTGAGTCGCCCTCTTGAATAACTTCTTGTGGACTATCATTTCAGACTGTAGTCGAAGGGAAATTTATTGATGCAACCCTGAGAACCTTTGAGTCTGTCAGATCAACACATAAGTCAATATTTCGTAGCAAGTTTTGGTCATCATTCTTGCCAGGACGAAGTTGGACAACTCTTCAAACCCAAACAATTTTCAACCACCACCAATGGTTAGATCCACTTAGGCAGTGGATTATTGAATAAATTGTCTTTAATGTCAAATGTTAGTAAGTGATCAAATATATGTCAAAGTTTAGTAAGTGATTAAATATAAATGTGACTTTGATATCACTTTAATAAATATAAAAGTGTAAAAGTTAAGTGGAAACATAGTTTACGCAAAAGTGGAAATGAAAGTGGATTAAATACAAATACAAATTTAACAAGGGTTGCATGGCAACGCAGTCCCTGCCGAGTCAGTTGGGAAAGACATATTGAACAATGAAACTTAATATAATTAAATGCACAAGTAATAAATATTTTTTTCCAAAAGATAATAATTTAGGGTTGTTTGTTATTCAAAATGTATAATGAACCTTAAGCTAAATGGAACTATAATATTAATAAATATAATATAAATATAATAAATATAATATAGATATAATAATAAATAACATATTAGATAATAAATATAATAATGCATAATAATAAATACATAGTAAAACTTTTTATATTTAGATGTGGTGATTGGTGAAATTCATTGATTATGTAATTAATTATAAATATTGAAAGACGTGAAGGGAGCAATAACACTTCAATTCTATCAACCAATTAGAAATGAAAAACACAAATATTTTTATTATATCAAAAAATATATATTTGTTTTCTTATGTTAAACATTACATTGCATACACAAATTTATGGTCAAAAGCAAATTAATGTCACATCAATGTCACATCAAAAACAAACTCATTGCTATAGTCCCATGGGGACTAATAAAAGGCTTCTTGTGAATATCATACATTATTCCAAAAGCTTTTACCCACATAAAGCCTAATCGTCTCGGGAGTGATTCCTTGTCAGAAAGACCTTTAACTACATTTGAACATCTATTATCATATGAATATGATCATTAAAAAAAAAAAAAAATCCACAAAGAACCTGCGTTTGCAAAGTAACTCTCTTTTTAGAAAAGTGAAAGAACGACAATGGTGGTTGTGGTTGATTAATCATTATTCGGTGGCTTGAAAAAGGATTTAGAGTCACTTAATTGTATTTTTTTTTTAAAGATAATCTCCCACGCCTTGCTTGGGGTTTTAATCTAGATATTATTAATTATAAGTGAAGAGTTTGAATTTATTATTATTAATTTTAAATAATAAAAATAATAATTTAATTAATATTATTAGATTGTGGTGATCTAAGATGAATTTGAATGGTGAAGGATTTCTACTTTGGGCTAAATTGTGGTGAATTTGAACGATGAGGTTTATACCTACCATGAATTTGAGAGGAGATTTAACCTTGAATGTGAAGGGTTTATTTGAACTGTGAAGAGTTTTAACTATGAGGTAAATTTGAACACATAAGAGTTTCTACCTTTGGTGAATTTGAAGGGTAAAGGGTTACCGTGAATTTGAACGGTGAAGAGTTTACATGGTTTCAACTATGAGGTAATTTTAAATGGTGATAAAATTTCAACGAAGAGGAGGTTCAAAATACTAAACTTAGAGGAGGTTCAAAATTTAAACGATGATTTCCTACTCTTAGTAAATACCTTCTCTTACTTCTGGAATGGATAGGAGGTTCAACATTTGAAGTGTGGTTTCCTGAGGTTGGTAAATCAGGTGTATAAGTTCATTCTCTTATTTGTTTTTTTTTCTTTTCAATATGAACACTTCACCACATATTCCAATGGCAAAGTCATCCTATATAGTCTTTATGAGAGAAGCCAAACTCCGAAGAGAGTTGCATATAATGCTTCGTAACAATTTTAATTGGTTAGAAGACAATATTCAAACATAGATAGAGAATAGAATATTAGGGTTGGAAATTCAGCCCTAATTAGTTTGGATATCAAATCCATATAAGCTAATTGAGTTGGATCACGAGCCAACATGAGAGATATGATTAAAGAGCTAAAAGAAAAAGAATTAACAATTTGGCCCCAATTAGTTTGGAAAACAAATTGGATATCAAACCCATATAAGCTAATAGAGATGAGCAAAAATAAATCACAGATTGAAACAACATACA
>ML818948.1:83573-98782 GCA_009831015.1 Picea engelmannii | reverse complement strand
TGTGTTATTGTTGAGATTATGCTGGTTATATTGCTATTATTCTGCCATTTCTAGCATTTGATTTCTGTTCTACATATTTATTATATCTGGTATCTTCCAACACATGTCGACCACAAGAGGTGCAGATGATGTTGATGTTACCCAATCTGGTACTAGTATCTCTTTTCTTTTCCTCTGATACGTTTCCTTTTTTTGTTGAGGGTCAAATGTCGACATAGTTTCTATTGATTTCCTCACCCATTGCTCAATCTACCTCCCTCCATTTGTCGCATCGACCCTTGTAATATCTCATCCGCACATGACAACTATTATTCTAGGTCCTTCATTGCGTTTCTTGACTGATATCTTTTGTACATTGTAATTTTGGTTCTAGTTCTGATTCCTTCTTGCCTACGACTTCATAAGTAGTCGAGGACAATGTTTTTTCACAAGATCTAGTGCTCTACAATATGTGCAAGTTGTATAAATATTTGGGTAGTCAGGAGATAAGTGGCCTGGTTTATTACAATTGTAGCGGATTATTGGGCCTCTACCTCCTCTACCAAAACTTTCTATGCCTCAACCTCTGCCAAATCCTCCTCGATTTCCTAGATTAAAGCCTCTCTAATTATTATACTATGGACCACCTCCTTCTGTCACAACATTCTCTTCCTAAATCCTATACATATTTGAATTTTTCTATCTCATCAAATAAAATACGCGAAAATCCTTCTTTTCATGCTCGAGTGACTTGCAAAAGTTACAAAATAAATTCCTTGGAGTACTTTTTTATTTCTCCATCAATGGACAATCAGGTGGATGATGGCCCCATTTTTTACATATTTCATAGTACCCTCCTCCTGGTAATGGATTCGATGCTCTAATCACCAAATACTATGCAAAATAAGGGCATTCGTCCTTATGGTGGCCTTCAGTCCTACACTTGGTACACTAGACTTGTTCCCACTTGTCATTTTCTTTCATCAATTCTTCTAATTGAATTTTCAAGGTATTTAATTGTGTATGGACTTGAACCATCCCCCCACCATCTCCTACAGGAGATGCTTCTAGGTTCATTTCAATCTCCTAAGATTCAAGATGTGATGCAATCTTTTGTTGTACCAACAGGCAGTGAATGTGTGCAATAGTCTTGCAATAAACTATTCTCTGTGTTGATGATCAGGTATTTGAAATGCCAATCTACCCATCAAATCCTTAAATCTTTGATCATAGTCCCAAACTGACTCCGTCTGCACTTGTTTGATTTCCTTCAACTCTGTAATGTACCATGACTCGGATTTTGGCTTCTTGAACTCTTTCAACAATGCTTGTATAATTTATGGTAAAGTCCTCGCTTGTCTAGTAGGTGTAGTACTTTGCAGTTCATATACCAAACCAATGTGCATCCTCTAAACATTGTTTCCAATTGCACAATATTTATGTCCTCCTCCTGGACATTATTCATAGCCAAATTGTTTCACATACAAATAGTTTGTGTTCTGGGTCCTCTGACCCAACTCCTTGGAACTCAAGTAGCCTCAATGTGTTGTCTAACCCTACCATGTTGTTTTTTGTAGTACCTCTCCTCAACGATGTTGGTTGACTCTGAATTGATGCACTGCTTCCATTTCTCTAGATATAGCTACTATGTCTTCCTTTGCTAACTATAAGTTCTTTTGACAAATCCTAAAATGTTATTTGAGATCCAAGTGACATACCTGGGGTTGTGGAATAAACACAGAATCTAGCCTGAGTAGGACTTAACAACTCTTCTATTATAGGACTAAACTGAGAATCCTCTTCCTCTCCTTTTGCGTGTGGTATTTCTACAATCTGGACTACTGCGTAGGGTTATCTCATCTCATACTCATTGTGTGGCTCTCCTTCCTTAGCCCCAGTATTTAGTCTCTTGTACCTTCTTCCACTACGCAATACTCCAAACTCAACTTCCTCTTCTTATACACCTCCTTTGTTTCTATGCATCCTCAGTTCCTCCCTTCCTTCTTCATTTCTTCCTTCATTCTTTCCTACCTTCAGATTATCCCCTGGTCATCCCCCAGTTCCCCTATGTGTGTGAATCCCCTTAATAGTAAGATTCCATCTTCATCAAACACTTGTCACACAACAACATATTTATCCAGGTACCCAAATATTTCATAAACCTTCCACGTGGACCCTTGAAGAAATCCCTTTCTGCAACACTGTATGACTGGGTACAATCTACTGCAAATTCCATAATATAAGCCCCCAATATGTTGTTCAATCAGAAATCAACTATGCGAGAATCCTTATTACTTACAAAATCCAATTGTCTTTCCAACTTAGGAGTCAATTTCATTAGCACTACAATACGATATCTTTCGGTATTCTCCACTAATATTTCTAACCATTCAGTTAAAATAATAAGAAAGTTGCTAAATAAAATCTCATGCAACTCTATAAACACATATTGTTTCAACCAATGTTCATCGCTCATTCAAGGGTTTCTATTCTCTCCTCGGGAAAATTCGTGTTCCTTCCTTTATATCCATTCGACGATCTCTTTCTTAGTCAGGCTCCAAAACATTCCCTCAATTATAGATTTCAGGTCCCAACAATTGAACCATTTGTTGGTGCACAGTTGTAAGACCCTAGGTTCAATTTACTTTAACCAACAAAACCCTTCAGATACCATCCCTTTCGGCATCACCTACATGCAAGTGAAGTCTCACCCAAGGTATCTATTGGGACTACAAGAACCAATTTTCTATAGAGATGAGGGGATGTGAGGTCATCAACATGTTCATTGATACTTATATACCCCATGCACAATATTTTATGTCTCTTATCCCTTGATTAATTAGTAAACACAATTATACAATATCATTATAATGTAGATTGCAACATAGACCATTCACTCAAACATTCATAATTATTGCACAACACTCATATAACAAACAAAGCTAGATATAATCATACATAAACATAACATCTATGAAAAATCACATAAAAAGACACATTCAGATGCATAATTTAGCGTGGTTCACCTAATCCTTGGGCTACATCCACAATGGAGAACTTCTTTATTATTCTTTGTGCAATCATCTCAAGCTTGCACACTGCACTACAATAGATACATCATGATATCATTCCCCATCTGGCCTAGCCACTCTATATTGCAAACCTCTCTCTAAAACTTCTTCCCTAAACCTTTAGATATAAAATCTCTCTCTCATTCTCAACCTATTCTCTTAGCAACAACAACAACCTAGTCTTCCCAACCCATTACATATTTATACACAAAGTTTAGGGCTAAAAACCCTACTAGCTTATCCCAAAACCCTATGACAACTCATTATGACTCATTACAATTCATGACAACACATAGTTCATGCGTGCTTTTGATGCCTTCACACTTGTAGGTTGTTTTTCCTTCCTTTTCACCTGCATGTTTCTTTTCCTTCCTTTTCGACCACATGTTGTTTTTCTTGCTTTATTTCCTTGCTTTATTCCCTTTCTTTATCTTCTTATGCACCGCCAAATGTGCTTTTACTATGCACTTTGATCTTGAATGTACCTTTATTGTGCACTCTGATCCTGAATGTGCCTTTATTGCACGTATTCTCAACCCTTAGGATATTTCTCAAAATTGCATCCAAAATGTCTATCCAACACCATTTATTCTAGAATACATTTTCCCTTTGTGATCTATTTCTATGAATACAATATTAATAGAAATGATTATGAATCCTAAGATTGCAATGGGAATAGATTTTATTTCTCAAAGGACCTTTAGGTCCTCAACTATTACAATGACCAAGATATTAGTTGACTAAAGGTTTGCAAAGAAAAAATAGCCTCATTTTGGGACTTTTTGTCTTGCAATCTTACATGCATCAAGATGATATTACAGGCTGCTCAAACATTAATTTTAGAATAAATCTTTCTCCAAAATTCACTTCAAGATTTTCCTAGAAACGAAAAGACTAAATGTAGGTTGGATAATGACAAAAAGACACTCTCTACCACTCTATGTTGATCTCAAGTTTTTCAAAAATAATGTTGTAGGCAATATCCCTTGTAGGCACTTTATAGTCATATCAATATTTTTCCTTCCATGACCTGCACTGTATAGATATTAGATACACCATATGTCTGTAAAATCTCCCATATCAAGACTATGTTGGAGCAGAAGTCTTAATATTTGTATGACACCCAAAGCCTAGGCTCAAAAATTGGTCCTTTGTGGCTTGTGAAATCACACATTAAATACCCAATCCTTTCTTCATTTATGTTAGACTATCTAGGAATAAATGTTTGACAATTTTGACAATGCATGTATCACCATTGGCTACTCAGAATCACTATTACAACAAAACAATTCTCAAACTACTACTATAAATGGGACTAAAAATGATATCCTTTAGTGTGCTTTGGAAAAGGTCTAACATTGGTACACTGGATTTGTCATAGTGAAGAGTACATATACTTCCCTTTCTTGAGCACATTACAATTTTAATTTTCTACCTCCAAGTCTTAAAATAAAACTTAAACCTAGTTTATGAAAGTTGGCCTAATTATGTATTCAATTTTGAAGACAAGGATGCCCATCACCCATGCATGGAGTAGATTTTTAGCTTGACTATAGAAAGATGTACCATTTGCAATTTTCACCAATCTATCTGTGGAACAATAGTCATTACTTCCAGACATTACCTCAACAATAAGAAGATCTCTGGCCAATAAATCACCATCTTTACTCCCATTAACACAACTTTCCCATCTATTTCCCAACATGTAAATCAAAATGATTATTGAATGAAGATGACTTAGAAACAAACAAGAACAATATTCTATAGTAAAACTCACAAATGGATTCAGAATGTCACCTTTGAACCTATATTTCATCTCTCTTTTTATTACTAGAGTTACTAGAACATGAAGCATCTGGGTTTCTCATCTTAGATGTCCTTTTTCTAGAACTCTCATGTTGGAAAGAGGAACATATTTTCCTCCTTTTATTCTTGGATTTCTCTAAGGAAATAACAACATGTATACTTTATCCCATAGTATTTTTTGCAAAGTCGCTAAATAAGCATGGTCATCATTACATGAATACCAGTGAGAATTTGCATCCTTCACATATGCATAATAATGACCAGAGTCATGTGAGTATCCTAAATGGACAATGGTACCAAATATTTTATACTCTCGTTGCACATCTTGATTGCCTGGAGTTATGTTTGATAGTCCCTTTGACTCTCCTATTCTTGAAATTTTTTTATTCCGAATTTTATTTCCTACAGTTGTCTGGCTAGAATCTTCATATCCCCTTTCACTTGAAAATCCAAATGTCGAAAGCTTAGCAACATTGTCATCATTTTGATTTAGAAACCACAATCCAACTTGTAATCATTATTGTTCAAATAGCATAGAAATTTTAGCCAATTGACCAAGCTGAAAGAACACCCCCTCATATGGGGAAAACATATTGTTCAACTCAATGGCTCCTTTGCTTTGATATTTTATTTTTATACCCAATAGGTTGGTGGGTAACAAGCATTAAAAGTCACATGCAATCTAAACAATGCAACATATAAGATTAAATTAAAGGAATAAAAAAAGATACTAAGTTGTGCTCAAAGGTACATGGTCATGAGTTTATTAATTCCTCCCATTTGGTATAAAAAAATTTACTTTACCATTGATTATGTTGATATAGTATTTGCAGGTGTTAGAGGCTGACTCTAAAAATGTGAAATCCTTATATAGAAGAGCATAAGCAGATATCGAGACAACAAATCTAGAGAAAGTATAGCTTGACATAAAAAAAAGGCCCTTGAAATTGCTCCAAACAACATGTGTGTAAAATAATCAGTGCCTTTTCCATTCATGCCTTTGAAATTTTCATTTCATAACCTTTTGGGAATACTATGCTAAGTTTTCAAAAAAAAATTGTTCCACAAAAGAAGTTGGATTGGAAGGTTTGATTAGAAAATATCCAATCTATGATTGGGGAAGAAACACATTTATGTAGGATAGGTTCTCAATCTATCCTTTCATGCCACTAATTATTGTCTTTAGTGTGATTAATGGCTTATTTAAAATCTCCACCACTTTCTTATGCACCGTAAAGGAAAATGTTGTTTTTTTCTCTCGATTAGTGCTAGGGTATGTAGACTAATGTTTTTTCTTTCCATCTAATAGGGATATGAATCTAGATTACAAGACACTAAAAGAGAAGTAAAAATAGTATAACAAACAAGAATCTAAATTATTTGGCAACATGTTTAACAGGATGAGTAGTTTGGAGGCATAATAACAATTTATTGTACAAACACAATAATAAGTGCACTTGCTATCCAGAGTATCTTCTGAATTTTATCAATGGATCCCTTAAATTTTACAATTACATGTGACAAAATCTAGGATTCAGCCAATGTTGTTAGAGATCAAAATTTGACTCTAGTGATATTGAAACTAGAAAGAAAATCTAGTTAGGCATTGAGGTAGGATATGCAAGATGTTGCATTTTCCTCTAGTGATATTCAAACTGGGAAGAAAAGAAAGCATGGAACTGAGGTCAGATAATGAAAAAGGATTATTTTGAGAAGAATTCTGAACATATTTTAGATATTGTAGTAGCTTGCATACATGCATCACTGGATTAGAGCACTGACGATAATATGTCAATGAGCATACAGTCTCAAAATTAAGTAGTGTGTATGATGTTGAAGGGAGATTAATTTCACTGCAATTTTCTAGTTGTTCTCATGGTATCACTCTTAACCACTCAAAGATATACTCTTGCTATACACATTCATTTTCTTCTTTTCATTGACTGGGATAGAATTTCTATATATCTTAGATGAAACAAGATCATATGAAGGGTTCATGTCTCTATAATTTTTATGATGAAAAGTTGGAATATTCAAATACAATGAACTAGGATTTCCAGGAGGAATGGAAATGCTTGATAAAATATTTGTTGGAGAACGATGCCATGTTGACCATAATCTAGCTACTTTCATGATATCATCCTTTTACCAAATGAAGATCTTACTTTTATAAGTGGGCCTCTCTCTCTCCTCTCTCTTTTCATGGGGCTCTCTAACAAATTGCAAGTTCATGTCATTAAGATTAAACAAACTAGCATGGAGGGACCCATTCATTCTTTTGATAATCAGTTAGCATAATAAAACATAATATATTGCGAGTTCCATGGTGAGTGGGAGAACTTTAATAGAATGACTCTAATAGAAGTATGAAACAACTTCCTATAGTTGTGGGGTGTTAATTATTAATGGCATATGCTTGTTCCAAAACATAGGTATTCCAACAAAAAAAACCTCCAGTCACCACTCACACAACCAGATCAAAGATCAACACACTGATGTTTTGACGTGGTAAAACCCCTATGGGGAAACTTCCATGGACCCAACCAACACAACCACTTGGAGCAGTTTATTAATGAAAAAGAAAAATATTACAAAGAGATTTTACAAGAGATTTTCTCACAATTGATCATTGGAAAATGACCCTCCATGCTCTTTAAAGAGAGATCATGGACCAATCGGGTGTTAAGCCACAGATCAATGGTTATTAAGATCAAGGAGAATATGACCCATCAGATCACTCTATGTTGATAACATATCGTGAATGTCGTATTTCCTAACTACAAATGCATACTAAAGAAACACACTGAGAAACACACTTTTACCTAATGACACATTAGAACAAGTAGATCTTAACTAAATCCTAAGTGTCTAAAAAGCCTAACATCCCCCCTTAAGAACAACTTAGGATAGGATTGAAGGATTTACAATAGTGACACAATAAGATAAGGATGGAGGAATTAGAGCCTATCCCCCCTTGATGATAACTTCCTGAACTCCTAACATAGATCGAAGTTTGGAAGACTTCGCTTCTATAAGAGACTTTGTGAAAATGTCTGTAACTTGATCTTCTATAAGGAAAAAGAGCACTTCAATAACTTGATCATGAATGAGTTTTCTGATGAAGTGAATGTGTAGCTCGATGTGTTTGCTACGTTGATTTTGAACTAGTTCTTTGGCGAGCTTGATGGCACTTTGATTATTGCACCAAAGGTTGGTCGTATTTTGTTTCTGGAATCCAAACTCTGAAAGGATCTGTTGAAGACACAAGGATTCTGAATTTCATTTACTGAAACTCGGTACTCTGCTTCTGCTGAAGAAAGTGAAATATCTTGTTGTTTCTTACAGGCCCAAGTGATAGGTCCTTAACCAAGGATGAAAACATAACCCGCAATAGAATTTCGATCATCAGGGTCTCCAACCCAATATGAATCAGTGAAACCAACCAATAAAGGAGTCCCCCCCTGAATTGTAATGTATCTCGAACTGAATTGTACCATGGACATAGAGAAGTATCATTTTATATACTTTCCAATGGATTTCATGGGGTGTTTTCATATACCAGGAAACAAGACCAACATCAATTGAAATATCAGGACGAGTATGAGTCAAGTATAAGATTCTACCAAATAACTGATGGTACAAGGTAGCATCAACTTCAGGAGAAATACATGTGGCAACAAGCTTGACTCCATACTGGAAGGGAGAAGGGGTTGGTTTACAATATTCCATTTGAAAGTGACGAAGAAGGTCACAATCATACTTAGACTGAAAAAGAAAAATTCCTTCATTGGTTTGCAAAACTTGGAGGCCAAGGAAATAGTGCAAAAATCCTAAGTATCTCATTTCAAATTTCTTCTTAAGGCTAGTTTTTACATGGTTTAAAAGTTTTGGGTCAATGCCAGTAAGGATAATGTCATCAACATAAAGGATAGGATTATGAGATGGATTCCTACTTTCTTGGTATATACATTAGGATAAGAATGGAATCTATAAAATCCGGTGTCAATAAGAAAGCTATCCATTTTGGCATACCAAGATCGAGGAGCTTTCTTAAGATCATAAACATATTTCTTAAGGTGAAAAAAAAGGCTAGACTCATTTTGGACATAGCCAAGAGGTTGTTCCATGTAGATTTATTCTTTCAAATCTCCATGCAAGAAGGAAGATTTAACATCAATCTAATGGACCTCTCATTTATGTGAGGCAGCAAGGGAAAGAACAAGGTGGATGGAATTCATTTTGGCTACAGGGGAAAAGGTTTCATTATAGTCAATTCCTTCAACTTGGGAAAATCATTTGGCAACTAACCTATCCTTGTGTATTTCAACACTTCCATTTGATGCATACTTAGTTATGTATACCCATTTGCATCTAATAAGTTTTATTTTTTTTGGAAGAGGTACAAGATCCCAAGTATCATTTGCGATTAAAGAACAATACTCTTCATTCATTGTTGTATCCCAATATGGATGACCTAAAGATTCTGCAAATGTATCTGGATCATGAGTCTCTGAAACTTGATCCAAAAGAGAAGAGGCTCACTGGAACTGTGAACATGTTTGACATTGATCTGAAGGATCACTGACAATATCACCAGTTGCTTCTCATGTTGAAAAGACCCATCTAGGAAGCAGTGGAGTTGGTGTTGGTTCAGGTTCAAAGTCCTCATCTGGAGGAAGGTGAGCAGGTAGAGGTAGATTTTCATCCTCACTATCATTATCTGAATAAGAAACCAGAATAGGAACAAAAGAAGGCACAAATTTCAAAGATGGCTCACAGATCGAAGAAGGCACAATCGTCGAATTAGGCTCACATGCCAAGATATTTTCATCAAATTTAACATATCTTCTAATAATAATTTCATTACAATGTGGTTGAAGAAGTCTATAACCTTTGACATCTTCATAATAACCAAAAAATATACACTTCTCACTTTTAGGCTGCAATGCTTTCTTTTTTTCACCAGGAATGTCAGCCCATGCTATACTTCCAAATACACAGAAGTGACTTACATCTAGTTTAATTTTAGTCCAATATTCTTCAGGTGTTATATTTTTAAGAGCCTTTGTGGGAGTGTGATTTACTATGTAATTTTCACAGTTGATGGCTTTCGCCCAATACTTTAGATTTAATCCCTTAGATTGGATCATAAAATTATCCATTTCTTTTAATGTGTGATTTTTTCTCTCAACAACACCATTTTGTTGTGGTGTATATTGAACAATGTGTTGCATTTGGATGCCCTGTGTAGTGCAGTAACTTGTAAAATTATTGTTCACATATTCACCTCCATTATCTATTCTTAACCTTTGAATTTGATGTCCAGATCATTTTTCGTTGTTAATTTTTAAGAAGTAAAACCAAGTACGTTTGTAAAATTCATCAATGAAAGTTAAGAAATACTTGCACCCAGAAAAGGAATGAGAAGAAAGTGGACCACAGAAGTCACTATGAACAAGCGACAAAGGGCCCGAGGTGTGCCAAGAGGCACATTTTTCAAAATTTTCCCAATGATGTTTGTCGAGAACACAACAAACAAAAACACCATCTCTGCATGAAACAAGAGGATGACCAGTCACCATATTTTGATTACATATTTGTTGCAATGAGTGATAGTTTAGATGACCAAACCACTCATGCAAAATTTTTCTCAAGTCATCGCTATGAGAAACAAAAACTAATGGAAACGATGATGACCCAAAGTTATCAAACTTTTGCAGCCTGATAATATAATCAACAATTCCAGTTGCAAGAACATGCTTAGGATATTTTAGATCCTTGATTGCAACTTGGTGAGGTGAAAACTCTACGGTTTTACCTTCACCTGAATGAGTGATTTGATATACTGATAGAAGGTTACAAGAAATACTCGGAACACATAATACATCATTGAAATGACCATCTACTTGAAATGACCATCATTGAAATTGTCTACTTGAACTGTTCCAGATCCTACAACACTAAGAGATATATCATCACCAACAAATATTTCCTTGGTGTTACATTCATTTAGAGCAAAAAATATGTCTTTATCCTTAGCCATATGATAAGATGCTCCAGAATCAATAATCTACTCATCAGAAAAAGTAGAATTTGCATTGAAAGAGAAACAATAAGTAGAAAGTGCATGTCCATGAGAAGAAGAAGAATAAGTAGAATCAATATTGATGTTGTGCTTCTTCATCGTTTCTTATAAAGCTTCAATCTTATTGAAACATTTGGACTCATCATGACCATATTTATCACAAAAGTTGCAATGTATGTTAGTCTTCTTATTTTTAGATTTTGCTCATTTGTCACCATTAGGATCTGAAGTTTTCTGAGTGGGTTTGGGACCCTTATGTTTCTTGTTGTTGTGGTGAGGATGTTTCTTCTTGGGATTCTTGGGATTCTTTGGTTTATCTTTCTATCAAGCGACTAAGGCTTTGTTGGAGGCACCTACAGTGATGATCACTCCAAGTTGTACAAGCTTATCTTTCTCTGTAATCAAAGCATTGCAAACGGACTCAAGAGTGAGTTTTTTATAATATTGACCTAGATCCTCTCTCATGGCATAAAAGGTAGATACAAACATAGAATATGCACTACCTAGCTTAGAAAGAATAATATAGATGCAACGATCTTCCTCCATCTTTAGCTCACATTATTCACATAAAATTATGAGTGTTTTAAACTTAGATAGATAGTATTCAATGCAAGAAAAATAATTTGGATTTAAATTCAATATTTGATTTTCTAACTGATGTGCTCAAATAATATTGTTTTTACCAAACACAGATTCAAGATTTTCCCAAGCTTCATTCGGGTCATCAATTTATTTAAGGTGGAACGTTAAATTAGGAGAGATGGACATTTTGATCAGTCCACGTGCTTCGTCACTCCTATTATCCCATTTGAATTTCTTATCACCATCAGTGGGTTATTTTTCCTTTCCCAAGGTAATCGGGTACAAGCCTTTACTTTTTAATAAATCCTCCATGTGTAATTTTCATTGGAAGTAGTTGGTGCTGGTAAGAAAAATATTACTAGAAGAATCCATATTAATTATGTAGATAATATGGATTTAAAAATGAAAAACTGGTGATCTTTGTGGAAATTTCGTGAAAAAATAGGCGGTTTAAAAAAAAACATCACTGAAAACGGACTTCCGATGTGAAAGTTATGCCCTTTTAAAAAAAGGCATAAACGGTAACCAAAATACCGCATGGTGGTGTAAGTTGCTTTATGAAGTGACTCACTTTTATAAAAAAAAGTGGAGATCACTTTTACAATGAATTTACTTTATAAAATAAAGTTGCATGCAAAATAAATAACTCTAAATAAAATATTAAAGCTACTTATAGTGATTCACTTTTATACTTGAAGTGAAATACACTTTGCAATGGAGCATGAACTTTTTCAAAACAAGTAAAAAGAAATAGACTTGAACTCGAGACCTCTTACTTAATAACGCAACTTTCAACCAAGTGGGCTAGCAAAACATATTGTATTGTTTAGCAGGAGGATTGGGTTTGTTGTTGTTGTTGTTGTTGTTGACAACAAGGGTTAAATATCGGTTAGGTTACCCAAAAAATGCACATTTTCCTATATGTGTTTTATTATATCTAAAAGAGTAGCAACCCGGAAACAAACAATATAAAACTAAAATAATACTCTGCAAAAATTTAAAAAGGGTGTATCGAAGCTTTATACTTCTAGATCTAGCTTAAATGGTCGTATCTTAGGAAAATGGAAACCTTTTCGAGTCAAATGAAAAATGCTCCTGACTGAAACAAGCACTCTAGATGTAATGGAACACTCCTCTCAGCCTATAAATGTATGGAAATGACAGAAAATAGAGATGAGGCAACTAGGCCTCACGATCTCGATCTACAACAGGAGAAGGTCTTCAAACAAGATCTGATACCATGTTCGACAACACAAGTATTCCAACAGAGGGAAAACACCTTCAGTAACCACTCACACAACCATATCAAAGATCAACACACCGATGTTTTGACGTGGTAAAAACCCTACGTGGAAACATCCACGGCCCCAGCCAATGTGGCCACTTGGAGTAGTTTATTAATGCAAAAGAAAATTATTACAGAGAGATTTTACAAGAGAGCTTCTCACAATCGATCATCAGAAAATGACCCTCCATGCTCTATAAATATAGATCATGGACCAATCGGGTATTAAGCCACAGATCAATGGTCATTAAGATCGAGGAGAATATGAACCATCAGATCACTCTATGTCAGGAACATATCATGACCGTCAGATTTCCTAACTACAAATGTGATCCAGATGAATCTCTGTGGCCATCCACCTTTTCCAATAAATCACCATTTTGAGCCTGTGGTTTTGATAAACCATGAAATTCACCCTTTTGATGAGGAATATAATGTAATTTCATCTTCATTTGTTAATTATAGACATCATGTAATGGTGTTATGTACATGCCTACAACATAGCATTAATGCATTGGATCCCATTAGAACTCCGCAGTTAAGTGCGCTTGGGCTAGAGTAGTTCTGGGATGGGTGAACACCCAGGAAGTCCTAGTATTTTACATGCCTATGGCATTTTATAAACTTATTCCAATTTATCCCAAATGCATCATGGGGATTTCTCTCCTCTCACTCTCTCATATATAATTTAGGTGAAGGAGGCCCTTTAAGGAGGCAATGGAGTGTGATGTAAAGTTTGTGTTCTACAGTGTTTTTCTATCTTAATCAGTAAATGAAGTTGGGTTTCACTATATTTTTGTGTTCTCTTCTATATTTTTGTGTATTTCATTATTGTATATCAGTTATATTTCTTCCTTCATGTCGTTCTCAAAATAATCTAGATAAGTGGTATCAGATCAGGCTGCTCCTTGTCATTTCTCAGAGCAGGACAACTTCTCTCGCTAGCCCAAGTGACCTCCCATGGCAGAGGAAAAGAGAGATGACAAAGAAATATATCATTTCAAGACATTGATCGAGGAATCCCTCATGTGACAGAGGAACGAGATGATGGACAACTTTTCTCAGATCCTTTGAAGACTATCAATGGCGGCAACTGAGTCATTTTCGACAAGAATCCATTTCACAAGTGCGACACCCTTTAAGGTACAAGTCAATTTTGATATCCCCTTATTTGAAGGCCAGATAGATGCATATGCTCTACAAAAATGGTTGAATATGCTAGAAGGTTATTACTCTGTCCAAAAAAAATTCGACAGTGACAATATCACCTTCATGCTCCTTAAATCCCTTCCCCATGTCAGATTTTGGTGGGAAGGTTACTAGGAGAGGTACACCACAGATGAATCTACACTATTTGGGAGAGAACCCACTTGGGTAGCCTTTGTATATGCCCTAAAGGAGGATTTCTACCCTATCAGAAACTATGATGACCAATACATGAGATGGACAACTCTGCGTCAAAAAAGAGATTAGGTGGTGTCGGAGTACACCAACATATTTCATACCTTTCACTCAAATATGGGTATCAAAGACTCTGAGCAACACCTAGTTTTGAAGTACTGCAGTGGTCTACATAGGTACATCCAAACGAAGATGGATTTTCTAGACATCTCCTCATTGGGAGTTGCTTATCGATATGCAGTCAAAATTGAGCATAAATTCAAGCAGCAGAGTAAGTGGGAGAAGCATGGAAAAGGAAACTCTAACTCACTTAATGAAGGATAGAGCAAGGAAGGCCAACCTCAAGAGAGCCAGCTCCAGATGTAGGCAAATAAGGGTAACGGAAATTCCAAGAAAGACACTAGAAAGTGGTGTGAGTTCGACAACATCCCTTGGCATAACACTGATGAATGTCACTCAATAAAGTCATTGGTGGTTGAGCTCAAAGATAAATATTCAAACCCCAACTTGGACCTTGATTTAGAAAATGATAAAAGGAGACAAATCATTGATGCAGAACCCACTGCTATTGTCGCAACTACAAAAATCCAACCAGAAGAGGATCCTAAAGAGAGGGAGCGAATCTTCCATTCATAGATGTGGGTGAAGGGGACCCCGCTACATTTTATTGTTGATAGAGGAAGCCAAAAGAACATCATCTCACAAGAGGTTGTCAAGCAGTTGGATTTGCCAACAACACCACACTCGCATCCATACAACATCGGGTGGCTTCGCCAAGGTCAAGATCTTTGTGTCAGCCAACAATGTCACATGTACTATGACATCAATCCCTTCAAGGATGAGGTATTATGTGATGTTTCCCCATTGGAAGTCTGTGATGTTCTATTAGGCTAACCACATATGTGGATGCATCATGCTATTTATGAGTCTCAACCCTGTAGTGTCATTGTTACTTTGGGGGGTCAACTATATAGGATACCAGAGATAGTTTCAACTATTG
>ML818948.1:48535-70539 GCA_009831015.1 Picea engelmannii | reverse complement strand
TTGCATGCCATTATGAAAGACATTGGAATGGATTATCAAACTATAGATGCATGTCCTAATGATAATATTATATATTATGGACAACATGCTTCGAAAACAGAATTCCCACAATGTCTTATCAGTAGATATCGAACCGATCAATTAACAAAAAGGGTGCCTCGAAAGGTTCTTCGTCATATTCCCATAATTCCACATTTGCAATGAATGTTCAGGTGTGAAAGCATAGCAAAATTTATGGATTACCATGCATTTAACAGAAGTGGAGATGGTGTTCTTCGAATGCCTACCGATGGTTATGAATTTAGGGAAATTGAGGGAAAATGGGCATATTTCAAAGATGAACCTCGTAATGTTAGGCTTTCATTGGCAGTTGATGGTGTTAATCCATTCAAAGAGCTTAGGTCTATTTAATCAGTGTGGCCTATTTTTGTTATCAACAATAACATTCCTCATTAGATGTCAATAAAGAGGGAGCACATAATGTTGACAATGATTGTTCTAGGTATAATTTGTTTACAATAATTTTTTGAATGTAACATTTTCATTTGTTTCGTTTTTTGCATAATATCTTTTGTTTATTTATTTACTTATATATACATATCATGGTTATAGTAATTATGTGTAATTTCAAACAATTAGGTAAGTACCAGGTTAAATATATGAATGTATATATCGAGCCTCTTATTGACGAGCTACTAAAGTTATGGGATGGCATCACTATGTATGACATATGTAAACCAATTGGGGAGAAGAAACTTAAATTCCGTGGAATACTTGTATGGAAAATTCATGATGCCCTAGAACTAACACATTTTTGTGGTATGTAGCATTCTATTTCTCTTTAATACTATGTAATTTTTTAAAGATATCATGCTGCATGTTTATTTTTTAAATAGTCTCATCGTATAATAATTGACATTAATCCATCTGTTGCAGGTCTTCAAACAAAGGGTAAATTTGCATGTCCCGTTTGTGGTCCTAAGATGAAGTATCGTCATTCAAAAATTTTAGGAAAGGTGTTGTTTGATGAGTATAGGCACCTCCTCCCTAAGAACCATAAGTATCGTACTACTAAAAAACATGTTTTCAATGGGAAATAAGAAATTGGTTTAAAACCACAAAGAATGACACCTCACCTATGGAGGTTGGAATATAATAGAAAGTGTCAAGGTATGCAATTTCTTTATGTATCGTATATCATGTAATGTTTTGAATGTTTTTTTAATCATTGAATTTATTTTACCGTATTTGATAATTATTTTTGTGATTTATTTTATGCTTCATGAAGGCCGCCATCATGAAGGTATTAATAATGGGCTTCCACGAAGAATGAAATGTTATCCCACTCAATTAATGAGGTTTCTCTACTATGAGGAGCTAAAAATAACTCATTTGTTTGATACAATGCATATCGGGAAGAATGCAACAAAAACATTATGGTGAATCATAGATGGTAGGAAGGATAAAGAAAAAATTGTCAAAATTTTTAATGACTTTCAGGAAGCCAATCATGCAATGCGAAGTGTGATCCGATCAAATAGAGATGGACTAGACCGAAATAACCTTCCATGGTTTTTTTTTTGTGAATAAAAGTAGATCCTTTTATTAATTTTATCTAAAGGTTTACAAAGAAGATCTGCAACCTAGCTGCTTACACCAAAGAGCTATAAGAGAATCAATCAGGACTAGGTCAACAGTCGAGATTTCTCGGGATCAACGATCTGGGTCTTCTCTCACTTTTCACGATTTCGCGTTTTGTGGCTTCGCAACTAGGGAAGACAGCTTCCTTCATGCTGCGGACTTCTGATAGCAAAAATCCCAAATTTCCTTCGTGTCATTGTCATGGGACCAGATCAATGGTCCAGATCTCTTCTGGTGCCAATGGTCCTGATCTAATCTCGATTAACATGATTTCGCATTTTGCGATTTCACAACTTTGGGGAGTGGCTTCCTTCAATCTTTGGACTTTCGATAGCCGAAATCCTAAAATTTCCTTACATCATATCCATGGGACTAGATCGATGGTCCAGATCTGTTCTGGTTCCAACGGTCCTGATCTGATCATTTTTTCGCATTTTGCGATTTTGCGACTTTGGGGAGTAGCTTCCTTCTAGCTTTGGACTCCTGATAGCCGAAATCCTAAAATTTCCTCGCATCATATCCATGGGACTAGATCGATGGTCCAGATCTATTATGGTTCCAATGGTCCTGATCTGATCGCGCTGATCGCGATTTCACATTTCGTGATATCGTGACTTTGGGGAATAGTTGCCTTCCAGCTTTGGACTCCCGATAGTCGAAATCCTGAAATTTCCTTGCGTCATATCGATGGGACCAGATCGAAGGTCCTTATCACTGCTGGTACCAACGGTCCTGATCTGTTCTTGCTTATTGCAATTTCGCATTTCGCTGTTTCACAACTTTGGGAAACAACAACCTTAGACCTTGCGACTCCCGATTACCAAGGTCCTGAAGTCTTCTGTTGGTTGATGATCTTATACGTTGATGCTTATGGTAGTCCTCTCCCCTAAGTTGCGGATCATTGCTGACATGGAAGGAATTATAGGTAGACAAAGGTGGCACCTCATTTAGATTGGGGTCGTCCCATTGGGAAATCTCTTCGCACTGGAGCCAGAGGGGTGAGCTTTGGGACTGCCTGGGATCTTGGAGATTGATCTGTTGCATCGAGTCTACTCCTGCATTGGCCAGTCGGTCCACAACTTTGTTTCCACTTCGCCTGATGTGTGAGGGGATTAGATTTAGAGAAGGCCTAAGAAGAGCTTCGAAGATATGAAGAGGGTCGAGGAGGCGCCATCTAGGAGTGATTTTTCCTAGATCTCTTCCATTCAGAATTTTTGTTGCCAAGTCTATTATGATTTTGGAGTCTCCTTCAATAATCAAGCAGGTTAGGTTTTGATATAGATACATTTGCACCCCTTTGATGAGACCCCAGATTTCTACTGAATTGTTTGTGTTGTGTCTTAGATTTCCTGCAGTTAGGCTTTGAATTTGGCCCAATATGTTTCTTATGAGCACTTCATAGCCTGAGTGTCCTGGATTTCCTTTTGATGCGCCATCAAAATTAACCTTGTGGAAGCTTGGGGGGGGGGAGGCACTTGGAGGAACTGAGGGATTTTGAAAATAAAGGGGGCTGCAGAGGAAGGGTGGAGTGGGCCAACGAGAAGCCCCAGGATTTGAGGATCGAGAGCTCACCTGGGTCAGTGGGGAAGTCTTCCTTGAACCAAGAATGTAGATGGAGAGTTTCCTGGAGATGCAGGAGGATTGTATTCCAGAGGAGGGTAAGAGAAGATGGTTGGGATTGAAAGATTCTTTTATTCCTCTCTTTCCATATTTTCCACACTATGAAGCCTGGTAAGAGTTGTCAGGCTCTGTTCAAGATAGGAATTTTGAAGGGACCAGAGCCCCACTCCTTGATGGTTCTAATGATGCTATTTTTAACTCAATTGGTTCTTCTCATGAGATGAGTGGCTTGGTTCCAGATGTTCTCACTGAGTGGACAGTTATTTAGGAGGTTATCCATGGTTTCTGCCTGGAGATGACAGATATGGCAGATCGAGGGGCCAATGAATCCTCATCTATGTATATTGTCCCAAGTTAAGATCTTATTCTGCAGTAGAATCCAGAGGAAAGTAGAGATTTTGGGCCAGAGTTTTGATTTCCATATTGTTTTCCAGATGTTGTCTTTCTGAAGGTTATGGAAGTTCTCCTATAGGGTGTATCCCTCCTTGAGAGTGAAGCTTCCATGAGGTGTGTATCCCCATCTGAGAATGTCTGGGTATATGCTTTTCCAGATTCGTGTTTGGGTTGTTTCTTGATTCCAGTGTTGCAAGTCACAATTCATTGCCACTTGGAGTTCCTGATGAGTTGATTTCCAGCTTCGCCAGGAAGAGTCACTGGGGGTTTTTGTACATAGATCTGCCACTTTGAGAGTGGCAAGATATTGAATGTTATTTTTGTAGGAATGTAGATTTTCTTCCAGTTTTAGGGGTGGCATTTGTTGCCAGGAATCCGTCCAGAATAGGGCACTTTGACCATTTTGAACTTCCCAGAAAGCATGTTCCTGTATGAGTGATTGGTTTTTCCAGGCCGCATTCCAGATGTTGGAGCCCTGAATTTTCCCCTGCATTCTTATAAGTTGACTTTGGTGTGTATTTGGGGAATATTTGCATTTCTAGAGTTTTTCCCAAAGCTCTGTTGGAGTTTTGAGCCACCTCCACCAAATTCTTTCTCCCATGATGCTATTTAATTTACCAGGGTCCCAAAGGCCCAAATCACCTGAGGATTTAGGCATGCAGAATTTGTCCCAGCTGACTAAGGCCCATCTTTTGTTCGAGTTGTGTCCATGCCATAGAAAGTTTCTTTGCAGATTCCTAATTTTCTTTATAACTGATTGGGGGGCAGCTAGGGATGAGAAGAGGTAAGCTGGGATGGCTTGGAGGATTGACTTTAATAGAACAATTCTGGCTGGAAGGTTCAGGGAGAGAAAGGTCCATTTGTTGAGACAAGTGGTGAGGGAGAGTAGGAGGGAGTCCCAAGAGATGTTTATGGCTGTGGAGTCAAAGAGAGGGAGTCCCATGTAGCGAGAGGGCAGAGTGAAGATAGAGGTATTCGGAATTTGAGAAAGGTGATGTTGGATTGCCAAAGGAGTATTGAAAAATAAGAGTTGTGATTTGGCCATATTAAAGGTGGTGCCAAAGGCTTCGCTGAAATCGGAGAGGATGGAGCTTAGTTTTATTGCTTCTTGCACGGTGGGAGTATTCATTATTAGCATGTCATAAACAAATTGTCTATGGGAGGCTGATGGTTCTAATCCGTGAAGAGGGAGGCCTTGGAGGGATCCATTCTGAATTGAGGTCTTGATATAGCGTTCTAGTCCTTCAGCCATTATGACAAAAATAAAAGGGGGAAGAGGGTCTCCTTCCCTTATCCCTCTTGAGGAGGAGAAGGGTTGAGAGGGGACCCATTGACAAGGATTGAGAAGAAGGTTGAGGGTATGAGGTTCATTATCCAGGAGACCCGATCCCTGTTGAAACCGAAAGTCAATAGAAGTGCTTTCATATATTGCTAGCTTAATTATCAAAATCTTTTGAAAGGTCAAGTTTTAGAAGCATACCTGGAATGTGGGTGCTTTTGATCAAGTGAATAATTTCATGGACAAGAATGACACTATCCATTATTTTCCTTCCTTTGACGTATCCTGATTTCTCCATGAAGATGATGAAGGGTAGAATAGGCATGAATCTTAGAGCTATGACCTTGGAAATGATTTTGTAGATCACGTTACAAAGAGCTATGGGTCTAAATTTCCTCGGGTTTGTGAATCTTTCTTCTTTGGGTATTAGGGTGAGGAAAGTGGCATTTAGTGTTGGAAGAACTTTTCCAGAGCTGCGTAATTCCTCCACCAACTACCACACTTTCTCCCTTAACATTGGCCAACATGAGTGGAAGAAGTCTGTTGTGAAACCATCTGGACCTGGAGCCTCTCCTATGGGTAACTCTTGAATGGACTGATCCACTTCTTCTTACATTATTAGTGTCATGAGAGCTTGATTTTGTTCCTGGGTGATTATAGTTGGGATGTTTTGGACCACCTGCTCTATTGCTGAGGTGCAATCCACATGGGGTTCAGAGAGGAGATCCTTGTAGAAATTTGTCAGCTCATGTGTTATTTCTTGATGATTGAATAGGGTGTGGCCTTGCCAGTCTTCCATCTTTGTGATGCGATTCATAATGCGTCTATGGATCATAGAATGATGGAATAATTTGGTGTTCTTCTCTCCTTCGTTGAGCCATTGAACCATAGATTTATGTCTCCACAAGATATCTTCTTTATTGTTCCTTTCTTCTAGTTTTCTTTTGAGTTCATTTTCCTCCTGTTGTTGGGTGATTGTGTATTCTGCTTGAATGAATTGTTCTTGGAGGTTCTCAAGTTTTTTTTCCAGTAATTTCCTTTCCTGAAAAATGTTCCCAAAGACCTTTTGTTCCATTTATGTACCTGTTGTTTGAAGTGTTTGAGTTACTACTGGAAGCAGTACATTTTGGTGCCCACCTATGTTTTCCCAGTGCTCCACCAGTGATGGGCCAGCTCCTAGAAATCTAAATGGGAGAGCCAAAAAAATTCAAATATGAAGGGTTTAAGCTTGGGGGTGGAAATAGTGTCAACCCAGAGATGAACTGGCCAGTGGTCCAAACCTGCCTTCGGGAGGATGTTGGATTCTACTAGGGGGGCTTCCAAGAGGAGTGTTTTTGAGATGAGGAAGCGATCAAGCCTGCTAGCTATTTGGTGGTTTCCTGATCTTTTGTTGGTCTAGGTGTAGGTTCCATTTCTATTTTCAATGTTTACCAGTCTAAGGTTCTCTATGATTTCCTGGAATTTGGCACTATCCTGCTCCAGGCTCTTTTTCCGCCCTCACTTTTCCTCCAACGTGAGAATCATATTGAAGTCACCCCCTATTATCCATCGCTTTCCCTTCTCTAAATAGCCTAAATAATCCAATCTCTGAAGAAAGAGGTCTTTGTCTTGGCTGATCTGTGAACCATAGGCATTTGTGATCACTCTTTCCTTGTCCGAACCGATGGCTCTATAGTGCGTTGTGATGGTGCATGAAGTGGAGAGGCTTTAATCAAGGATGACTGTGGAAGGATTATAAAGGATGGCCAGCCCTCCTAAAGCCCCTTTTCAGTCCATTTGATAGGATTCACAGTTGCGCCAACATATTTTGATGATATCTTCTACAGTTTTCCCTGCACATTTTGTCTCTTGAATCAAGAATATATCAGGATCTTCCGTTTTGATGCAGTTTCGAAGAATCCTTTGTTTGGATCTTCCATTTAGGCCTCTGATATTCCAGGTGAGGATATTCATAGTTAACAGTTTGGTGGGTAGGAAAAGGATCTCTCTGAGAGCCTGTGAATCTATCCCAAGTTGATCATGTAGTTTCCTACCTCCTTTATTAGTTGATGAGCCGGTTTTCTGCCTCTTCGTTTGTTTTCTTTTGGGTGTTTTCTCAGATCTTGGTTTGGGTCTATGTTGATCCCTAGCCTGGAAGTAGCCCCTACTGATGAGTCCAGAAATACTTTGTGGACTTTCCTGAGTTGGTCTTCTGGTAGGGTTTGGAGATCCTTCTTGTTGAGTTCTTTCTCTAACCTGTCTAGGTCGATTTCTACTAGGTCATGCTCATCCATTTCTATGATTGTATCTTCCTCTCTTTCTGGTTCTTTCACTGAGACTGGGTGAGTCTGTGGATCTTCTTGGTTTGCTAGGGTTTGATTCTTTTTTGCCGATTCATCTTCCTTGTGCTTGTTGGGATCTTTCCCCGGGGTCTAGTGGGGATTTTCCACCTCTTCTGATTCTGGGAGGCGGTTGAGGGCTTCAAAAGAGTTATTAGTTGGGTTCTTTTTTCCGTTGATGGTTGTGGGATTCTTCTACTCTTTCCTCCTTCGATTTTGAACCTGAGTAAATCCTTCCTTTGTTTTTTCTTAAACTTCCTTCATGGGGGGGCATTGAGAGGGCAGTCTTTGAAAAGGTGTCCATGTTCATGGCATTTTCGACATCTGAAGGGGATGTGTTCATAGTCTATGGTTTGGGCCCATTCCTCATCTTGGTATTCTAAAGTAACTGTGGATGGAAGAGCTTTGGATATGTTCATATAGAACACATATACTAGCATAAGAGGTGTATTTTCTTTGTTTGATTGCTTTCTTTGGAATATTTGACATATTTACCCAGGGTGTTGCCTATGCCCAGTAAAATTTCCTCTAACCAGAACTCTTGGGGTAGGGAATAGAGGTAGATCCATACCAGATCGTATGCAAAGTTTTCCTTTTCTAGGAAGAAGCGGTCTGTCCAGAAATGTAGGTAGAAGCCAGGCGAGTTGTAGAAATATGGCCCCCTTCAAAGATCATGTCCTTGTCCTCCAGGTTGTAGAATATTATTGTAAAGAAACCTTTGGAGCTCAATTGAAGCTCATAGTCTCCCTTAGGGTTCCACCATGCCTTGATCCAGTGAGCTAGGTCTTTTTCTGTGGGCCAAAGACCTAGGAATTGTCCTATGAGGGCATGGTCTTGCATGAACTATGTGTGCTACCCTATCCTAGTGGTTTTGATGACGTACCTGGGCACAACTGGGGCTTGAGGGATGCATTTTCTGGGTATCCAGACCCTAGCTGATTTTGGATGCGAGGACTCAACATCCGTGTTCGATTCTTTGCTTATTTCTATCTCTTCCTGCATGTATTTTTCTCGTAAGTGAGATGGCATCTCAAAGGATGGTCGTCACGCTCACAATGTTTTTGGATCATTGGCAACTACGTTTCAGTAGGAGGGGGCTTTCGCCCCCCCTTCTTCCCCCATTCTTCTAAGGCGGTCAGTGTTGTAGGGATGAGTCAGTCAGCGCGTACCAAGGGAGTCAGAGAAGGTTCAGAACTGATGTTGCAGAGCCGAGCATGGAGAAACCCTAAATTTGCAGAGCTTCCAACCCAATTACTAGCTCGTTCAACCTTCCATGGTTATTAACAAAGCAACAAAGTAATGATGTAAAAGAGGTCATTCAAAGTATTAAATTTCCCATGGGTTTTTCTTCAAACATAAATAACATCTTAATGAAGAAAGGTGAATTTGGTGGGGTAAAAACACATTATTGGCATACCTTCATTAAGGTAATAATTTTGGTATACATATTTATATATATTGGCCTTATACATCTTTTATTTATTTTTATTTTTTTGTGTCTACTTTGGTCAAAACAAATAACGATTCATTTTTTTGTTACAGTGTGTTCTACCGCTATCTCTCCCACACAACTTTAACAACAACATCAAACAAGTTATATATGATCTTGGCAAATACATGAGGTAAGTATTTGTGATTTATATGAAAAATGTTCTTTCTATTTTTTGTTGTACTTAATGACATGTGTTTTACTTGTAATGTAATATATTATATTATGTTATGTTGAAACATGTTATTTTCTTGTGTCATGATCTCATGTAGATGGTTGTCTTTGAAAGAAATCCATGAAGATGATATAAAGTATTGGAAGAGAGAAATTCCTCGGCTAATGTGTGAAATGAAAAACTATATACCTCCAACATTTTTCAATGCACAAGAACACTACCTCATACACCAAGTTGAGGAGATTGAAATTTTTGGACCTGTACACACAAGGTCAATGTGGATGGTGGAGAGGCACTTGAAATCATTGAAGGCTTTGGTTAGATAAAGAGCACACCCTGAGGGTTCTATGGTGGAGGGATATATGGTATATCAATCCATGTTGTATATTAGTCAGTATCTTCATAAATTAGTAGCTCCAACTATGCATGTCGTGGATCACATTTGGGATGTGAACTCCATCAAAAAAATTGAAGATCAGGAGCACTTGTTGGGGAAAGGTAGAATGAAAAAAATGAGAAGTAATATATTAATAACTGTGGAGATTTATTTAATTAATACATATAATTTTTTGTTTTTTGTGTATATGATCATACTCATTAATATATTAAAATATGTTATTTCATAAATTATTAATATTTACCATGGACGTTATAACTAATATTTAATATTGGTGAATTGTAATGATTTTTTTTATTTAGTTGCTCAAGATTGGGATGCACTGCATTTATACATTGCAAACAATCTTGACTAGATAAATGTATGGATTGAAAGATTTAAACAACATCATGATGGTAGTTTATCGTGGCAACAACTGTCTAAATTGGTTATAGTATCTCGTCGTAATGGAGATGCCAATGTTACGCAAAGGGAAATTGATTTAGCATATGGTTTAAAATATGGACAGGCAAGCAAATTCACCCATTTTATTCAGTTATTTTATATTATATTAATTCGACTACATGTGTACTGTCTTTTTCAGATACTTTCAAACTTATATAAATTATATGTTAATTTATTAATTGATAATGCATATTTTACATATCTAGCATATTGCAGTTGAAACACCACAAGGCTATGTGGTGTAATGGTCGTAAATTTCGCATCAAACAGTTGGATGAAACTAGGAAAATTTATGATAGTGAGATAATTGTAGTATTCCAGGTCAGCAATGTTTCCTCTAGGAGTGACAGACATCCCCAAGAATCTGAAAATAGATACTATGGATATTTGAATGATATACTTGAGTGTGACTTTAATTCCTTCAAATTAGTTTTTTTTTTATGTCAAATGGTATAGGTTACGAATGCATGAATGCGATGAGGAAATAACTGTCATTCAGCATGCCAATGGATTTTCAATGATTAAAACAACGATGGTTGAAAGAGGACATGATTGATATGTTTTTCCAAGCCAATTTGAATAGGTCTTTTACTCAAATGTTCCAGGTGAGAGGGATTGGTCATTTATTGTTAGATATGATCCAAGAGGAAGGCCGGTTAAGTATACTCATGTACAAGAAGAAGATGATTCGCCAGATCAGATAGAGCTGGAAGATCATACATGGTCGATAGACAAAGAAGACAAAGAAGATCATGGTCCAGGCGTAGGAGATAATATTGTAGTTCTTAATGATGATGTCGATGAAAATATGCTCGAAAATGACATTGATGACGATTATGATATCGTCAATCCTTTCAACATCGTTTCTGAACCGGATGATGATACATATGTCTAGTTCGATGAAGAAGAAGATAAAAAATAAGGATGATACAGATGTTGAGTTGGATCAGGTATGTGACTATATATTTTAATTTGTATGAATTATTCTCTTAAAATAATTTACTTATGTCATGGGTTAATTACATGGTTTAAAGTTTTATGTGATGTTTTTATATCCTATGTTAAATGTTGTTTAATTATTATGTGAAACCTGAAAATAGTCCCCAAAATACTAGAGTACATGGTAAACTAAAAATATCATTTACAAACACATAATATCATTTATCTTCATTAATTTTTGTTTTTGTAGTTTCTATATTGCATGAATCTTACATCTAGGTTGCTTTCGATTATTTTTTATTTTATAGATTGGGTATTGGGGAATTGAGAGCGATGTGAGGGGGAGGGTAGGGGCGATATGAGCTTCCACCTTCACGTGGTTGGCCTTTTTCATTAGAGGATAAATTATTCTTGAAACCAAGAGAAGCTCATTCATTTTTATACCATCATGATCGTAGATGTCATCATTGTTGTCATAGTATTGCGTCAATGAAGTTTCGATGAACATGTTTGTCATTTCTATAGAATCTTCATTGAAACTTTTTGAAACCATGGGACTTTGTCCCATGACTTATGAAGAATTTATGTGCTTCATAGTTGTGATGAAAAGTTGTACTTTGTCATTCACATGGGCAACAGTGACCCGTGAATGGGGCCAACATTGAAATTTTTTCAAATTGTTTCTATATGCACTGAAATTTGACATGGATAGACTATTCACATGCCTTAAAGATATGGGAGGGTTTCTGGACTCAAAGTTGAAACACACACCCACTTGTTTCCATCATCAATTCATCATGTAAACCATAAACCCTATATTTCTTTCAAATTAGTGCACAAATTGGTTGACACAAGTTTTAAGTTTGCATTAGTGTTTCCTCATTTTTCTTTGAGGTTCTACATTGTATATTCTACATTAATGTATATGTGTCATATTTTTGATGAAAAGTCCCTCTTTTTTCATTCATTATTTAATAAACACAATAAAAACATGTCCTTGCAGTACTAGATGCGGGAATGTGTGTACTGTTGAACGAATTTTAAAAGGAACAATGAAAAGACATTGTACTAGGACTAGAAATGGGCAACAATGACCTGCGAATGGAGCCAATATTGAAATTTGTTCAAATTGTTTATGTATGCACTGAAATTTGACATGGATAGATTATTCACATGCCTTAATGATATGGGATGGTTTCTGGACTCAAATTCGACTCACAGTACACCCACTTGTTTACATCATCAATTCATCATGTAAACCATAAACCCTATATTTATTTCAAATTAGTGCACAAATTGGTTGACACAAGTTTTAAGTTTGCATCAACCTTTCTTCATTTTTATTTCAGGTTCTACATTGTATATCATACATTATTGTATGTGTGTCATAGTTGTGATGAAAAATCCCTCTTTTTCCATTCATTATTTAATAAACACAATAAAAATATGTCCTTGCAGTACTAGATGCGGGAATGTGTGTATTGTTGAACAAATTTTAAAAGGAACAACGAAAATACATTGTACTAGGATTACTAGACATGGGCAACAGTGACCTACAAATGGGGCCAACGTTGAAATTTTTTCAAATTGTTTATGTATGCACTGAAATTTGACATGGATAGACTATTTGCATGCCTTAACGATATGGAAGGGTTTTTGGACTCAAATTTGACTCACACACCCACTTGTTTTCATCATCAATTCGTCATGCAAACCTTAAACCCTATATTTTCTTTCAAATTAGTGCACAAATTGGTTGACATAAGTTTTAAGTTTGCATCATCCTTTCCTCATTTTTATTCCAGGTTCTACATTGTATATTATACATTAATGTATGTGTGTCATAGATGTGATGAAAAATCCCTCTTTTTTTGTTCATTGTTTAATCAACACAATAAAAATATGTCCTTGCAGTACTAGATGCGGGAACGTGTGTATTGTCGAACGAATTTTAAAAGGAACAATGAAAATGCATTATACCAGGAGTACTAGACATGGGAAACAGTGACCTGCGAATGAGGCCAACGTTGAAATTTTTTCAAATTGTTTTTGTATGCACTGAAATTTGGCATGGATAGACTTTTTGCATGCCTTAATGATATGGGAGGGTTTTTGGACTCAAATTTGACTCACACGCCCACTTGTTTCCATCATCAATTCATCATGCAAACCATAAAGCCTATATTTCTTTCAAATTAGTGCACAAATTAGTTGACATAAGTTTTAATTTTGCATCAACCTTTTCTCATTTTTCTTTCAGGTTCTACATTATGTATTATACATTAATTTATTTGTGTCATAGTTGTGATGAAAAATCCCTCTTTCTTCGTTCATTGTTTAATCAACACAATAAAATATGTCCTTGCAGTACTAGATGCGGGAACATGTGTACTGTTGAACGAATTTTAAAAGGAACAACGAAAAGGCATTGTACTAGGACTAGACATGGGAAACAGTAACCTATGAATGGGGCCAACGTTGAAATTTTTTCAAACTATTTATGTATGCACTGAAATTTGGCATGGATAAACTATTTGCATGCCTTAACGATATGGGAGGGTTTCTGGACTCAAATTCGACTCACAATACACCCACTTGTTTCCATCATCAATTCATCATGTAAACGATATGGGAGGGTTTCTAGACTCAAATTCGACTCACACACCCACTTGTTTCCATCATCAATTCATAATGCAAACCATAAACCATATATTTATTTCAAATTAGTGCACAAATTGATTGACACAAGTTTTAATTTTCCATCAGCCTTTCCTCATTTTTCTTTCAGGTTCTACATTGTATATTATACATTAATGTATCTGTGTCATAGTTGTGATGAAAAATCCCTCTCTTTCCATTCATTATTTAATCAACAGAATAAAAATATGTCCTTGTAGTACTAGATGCGAGAATGTGTGTACTATCAAACAAATTTTAAAAGGAACAATGAAAAGACATTGTACTAGGACTAGACATGGGAAACAGTAACCTACGAATGGGGCCAACGTTGAAATTTTTTCAAACTATTTATGTATGCACTGAAATTTGGCATGGATAAACTATTTGCATGCCTTAACGATATGGGAGGGTTTCTGGACTCAAATTCGACTCACAGTACACCCACTTGTTTCCATCATCAATTCATCATGTAAACCATAAACCCTATATTTCTTTCAAATTAGTGCACAAATTGGTTGACACAAGTTTTAAGTTTGCATCAACCTTTCTTCATTTTTATTTTAGGTTCTACATTGTATAGTATACATTAATGTATGTGTGTCATTGTTGTGATGAAAAATCCCTCTTTTTTCATTCATTGATTAATAAACACAACAAAAATATGTTCTTGCAATACTAGATGTGGGAACATGTGTATTGTCAAATGAATTTTAAAAGGAACAATGAAAAGACATTGTACTAGGACTAGACATGGGCAATAGTAACCTGTGAATGGGGCCAACGTTGAAATTTTTTCAAATTGTTTCTGTATGCACTGAAATTTGACATGGATAGACTATTCACATGCCTTAATGATATGGGAGGGTTTTTGGACTCAAATTTGACTCACAATACACCCACTTGTTTCCATCATCAATTCATCATGTAAACCATAAACCCTATATTTCTTTCAAATTAGTGCACAAATTGGTTGACACGAGTTTTAAGTTTGCATCATCCTTTCTTCATTTTTATTTCAGTTTCTACATTGTATATTATACATTAATGTATTTGTTTCATTGTTGTGATGAAAAATCCCTATTTTTCATTCATTGTTTAATCAACACAATAAAAACATGTCCTTGCAATACTATATGCGGGAATGTGTGTATTGTCGAAGGAATTTTAAAAGGAACAATGAAAAGACATTGTACTAGGAGTACTAGTATGGGATATGATGTGACGTTTGAGGGACCTAATACTCATCACAATATCCACGAAATAACGTCACAAGAGCGTCGAAATGGTCGTCGCAAAATGACCCAAATTTACTAGTGGATGGATCACTATGTTTAAATATGTCAAAGCATGTCTCTAGAATAAAATAATCTTTCCTAAAAATTGGGCATGTGGTAGAACAATAAATTTCTCTAATACCACTTGTGGTGTAATTTGATATCTAAAACAGAAAATCTAGAGCAATATTGACAAAAATGTAACTTCGTAAAGTAAATAAATGGAACCAAAGTATTAAATCAACATCAATAGATAAAAATTTATTAATATTTTGAATAATTAGCAATGCTCACTTACCTCTTTGAGGGAGGAATATCCACTTGAATATATATATCCAATAAAATATTAATCACTTGGCATCTAATTACATAGCTTCTACTACTATAGATAGTTTTTATCTATATAAAAACCTACCTACCTAGTGGCCCTTGATTAATGAGGCTACATCAACTACCTAGTGGACCTTATTTGTAACATCCCCACTATTGTAACATACCCAACCCCTAGTTGGATCACGTCACTCCTAAAATGACTCAATAAAAAATTTTGATACTAAATCTAAATGAAGAAAATAACACACAACTTGACATTCAAGTTCATTCAGTTATCCATACTCAATAAAAACATAAATATAAGTACTCTTATTGTGCACAACAAAAACTAAATACATACAACATTATTCAACCACTTAAATAGATATCTAGATGCATCATTTTTCTCATAGAAAGCAATAATAACCAAATATATCTCAAAGTAAATTGCACATCATATATATCATCATTATGCATGAATAAACAAAACAAATAAGAACACTTATCTTATAAAATGTGCAACACGTTGCAGATGATGTACATTCCTCCCAACTGTAGGATTGTTGTTCCAAATCTCAACAGTAAGCCACCCTCAAGCTAGGTCTATGAATCCACAAGAGGAAGTGGTCCCTAAGGCTGGCTAATGTCTCCCTCTCAATAGTCAATCTCACAGCTAATTCCAGTCCACCGACTATCTTCTCCTCAACCTGCACAACCCAAGGGATGGAATACCCCTTCACTACTCATATTCCCCTCATTCCTTTCCACTCCCCTCCATGGATTCTAGCATAGGTTGGACACAAATTCTACCACTAGGACCTCAGGAATTCTACAGCTACAACATGAATTTTCCCAGCAGCAAAATGCATGCTTCCTTGGTGAATTGCAAATGACACATTACTTCCAAACACACGGCCTCTTTCTCCATGATTTTTTCAGCTCCCAAACAACTTCCAAACTTTCCCACAACAACCACCTTCAAGATTCAACACTTAGAACTCCATTGCTGGCCAGGAAACTCCAAATAAAAACTACTCTCTATGAAAAACCGTGAATGCATAATCTTGGTCTCCTACCCATACAAGTTTCCTCTCTTCCTCTTGATTGATTGACTTGCACTCCTCCCCAAGTTGATTGTACTTAGCCTCCATGCTCCCAATATATATGGGATTTAACTCTCACACCCACCTTCTTACATGAATTCAATGATTGGTCTCTAGAACACTCAACAACTAATGGAAGGTTCATGGAAAGGATAGTTTAGAAAGAAATAAGAAATGGGTTTTGGTTTAATATGCATGGGTAAACTCCCCCCCCCAATTGGACCCCCTCCCTCTCTTGTGAATACTTATCCCCCCAAATATATGATTGTATCCGTCTACAACTAGAGACACATTTTATTCATTATATTCAATTTACATCAATTACATTGATTTGGATCTCGACCACACACATTACATTTACAATATACATTACTAGTTTGGGGCTTGAAAATAGGAATGTTACACTCCCCTCTCCCTACAATCTACATCGTCCTCAGTGCACATAACCATACAATTTACATATTGATATATAAAACATTACATCATAATAATTGATAATTACACAACTTAATGACTCATGCAACAATTCCAACCAACAACTCCCTCGTCCCCTCAAATCCCACATTGGTTGGATAGGAATCTCATATTTGTGTCTCTAGGAACTCCAACTTCCATAATGGAGTCTCCATTCACTTATGTGCAAATGTACATTCAATTTTCTTAAATTTTGCAAAAAATTGCAAGTATGCTTCCTGAAGGGCTTCCTCGTGCTCCCATATAGTGTATTCAAGACCGTAATAGGTCCATTGAACCTTTACCAAGATGATGGATTTGTTCCTGAGCACTTTGAATTTCTAGTCCAGGATGCACACTGGTTCCACTCAAAAATCCCCTACATGTTCCACCTAGATCACATTCCAGTCTATCACATTATTAGGATCAGGTGCATACTTTTTTAATAAATACACATGGAACATTTTATGAATTCTCATAGATGCAGGTAATGCTAGCATGTATGCAAATTGCTTGGCTTTGACTTTTAAAAACACATTCTCTCCCACTTTGAGTTCTCTATGTATTCTTCTTTATTGGCATAGCTATTTTGTCGATCTTATACAACTTTCAAATTTTGCCTAATTTTTACCATATGCTCTTCCATTTCCTTTAATAATTATAGTCCAATCACAGCTCTATCTATTGGGGTATTCCAACTTACTGGTGTGTTACATTTTCTTCCATACAAGGCTTCAAATGGGCTCATATTCAATGATTATTGATACCCATTATTGTACAAAAACTCAACTAAATGGATATAATCCTCCCACCTAGAAGGATTTTCCATTACATACATTCTTAACATATCTTCAATTATCTAATTAATCCTTTATGCCTTCCCATCTAATTACGGGTGATATGTTGTACTAAAATTCATATTGGTCCCAAATCCTTTAAAAAAACCCTTCCAAAAATTGTAAGTGAATTGGGATCTTTGTCTGACATTATTTCCTTAGGCACACCATGTAGCCTAGCAATTTATCTCATGTAAATTTATGCAATATTGGTTTCCTTATGAGTTACTTTCACAGGAATGAAGTGTGCAACCTTTGTAAGCTTGTCCACCACTACGATGATGGAATCATGTTGCCTTTTTTTCCTAGTCAATTTGGTAATGAAATCGATAGTAATAACTTCACATTTCCATTCAGGAATGCGAAATGGTTGCAATAATCCCATAGGATTTCGATACTTAGCCTTTAACTTCTAACACTCCATGCATCTGGTCAAATAATCAGTGACATATTACTTCATACGAGACCAAACATATTGGCATCTTATAGCTATAATAGTTTTCTGATATCCTGGATGTCCAACGTATGGCATATTGTGCATCTCCTTTAGAACTAAATTTATCAATTCTTGATAATTGGGAACGTAAACTATGTTCCTAAATAAGAGGATTCCACTCTCTTCTATCTTTTAATCCTTATATTTATGTTGTACATCATTCTATTGTAAGCTTTCTTTGATTTGCACATAATATTGGTTTATTGTTACAACCTCTAGAATTCTATATTTTAAATATGTCATGTACATACTAATGGTTTTGGAATGCATTTTATGCACCCTTCTGCTAAGTGCATCAACCACTTTGTTCTCTTTTCCCTTTATGTGCTTGATTTCAAAGTTATATTCACTAAGAAATTACAGCCATCTAATTTGTATATCATTTAGTGTTGGTTGTTCAAAAAAGTATTTCAGACCGCCGTGGTCTATCCTCGATTCAATTTTTTTTCCCATGAGGTAATGCCTCCACATCCTTAAAGGATGTACTATGGTTTCCAACTCTAATTCAAGTGTAGAATAATTTATTTCATGATCCTCCAATTTTTTGGACTTATAACAAATTGCATGTCCATTTTGCATAAGGACTCCACCAAACCCTTCCTTCCATGCATATGTGCACACAACAAAATCCTCATCTGTATCTACAACTTTTAAAATAGGTGCACTAGTTAGCAAATCCTTTAAGAATTGGAAATTTTCTTCACACTTAGCAGTCCATTCAAACTTTACTCCTTTATTTTTCAAATATTTTATTTGGTGTGCAATCTTGGAGAATTCCACAATGAATCTCTGGTAATAACAAGCTAGACCCATAAATGATCTAACCTATGAAATGTTTGTTGGCGTTGTCCAACTCTTTATTACATCAATATTTTCTGGATCCACTGTTATTCCATCTTCTACAACAATGTGACCCAAATAATGGATCTTCTTTTGATAGAAAGTGAATTTACTCAATCTGGCATACAATTAGTGCTCTCTCAACACTTGCAGCACCATCCTCAATTGTTTTTTATGCTCCTCCTCTATCTAGGAATAGATGAGAATATAATCTGAGAATACAATGATAACTTGTCCAGGAAATATCTGAACACCCCATTCATCAAAAACATAAATGTAGCTAGTGCATTTGTCAACCCAAAAGGCACCACCACAAATTCATAGTGCCCATACCTTGTCCTAAAGGTTGTTTTTCTAGTGTCTTCTTCTTTGATTCTCACTTGATGATATACTAACCTCAATTCAATCTTGGAGAATATGTTTTCTCTTTTCAGTTAATCAAAAATATCATGAATCCTTGGCAAATGATATTTGTTCTTGATTATAACCTTGTTCAACTATATAAAGTCGATACATAACCTTAGTGCTCCATCTTTTTTCTTGGAAAAAATAACTGGGGCACTTTAAGGGGAAAAACTTGGGTGTATGTACCCTTTATTTAACAATATAATGAAAATATTATGAAATCTCAAGAAGCGATGCTACAAAGTATGAATATGTTGCACAAACAAGTCAACACAAACTCTGGTTCAAAGCAATCAGCTAGTGCTAGACAAGTGGCAGCAGTCAGATCCCATAGCAGAATGGATGATCATGGGAACGACAGGAAATAAAGAATATTGAGAAGGAACCATCATTCTTGAAGGAAATACATTGGGATATATCATGCAAGTTCAAGTCCAGGGAATAACGTAAGTGTGTCTCCTGTCAGGAGGCGGAGGAGAAGGTCATAGTTAGACATCTTGCAAGATGAACTCAAGAAAATCAATCCACCAACGTTTAATGGTGAGAATGGAAAGGAAGAAGAGGGCGAGGCTTGGATATTGGAAATGAATAATTACTTCCAACTACATGATTACCCCTCCAGGGTTGAAACAAGAATTGCAACCTATTTCTTGCAAGGAAAAGCAACTATTTGGTGGGATCAACTTAAGAAATACAAGAACCTTGATGAGAAGAAGTTCTCATGGAGGCAGTTCAAAAGATATTTCTAGGAGAAATATTTGTTTGAGAATTAATATGAAAGGGTGATGAAAGAGTTATTTGAACTCAAGTTAGGAAGCATGACAATGGATGAATATGAGAAGAGGTTCTTTGAGTTGTTGAAGTATGTGGGCTTCATAAAAGATGAGAGAGTAAAAATACAAAGGTTTCTGTGTGGGTTTCCTTCCATCCATGGTGACAATATACAATATGATAACCAGGGGACTCTTGAGGAGGCCATAAGGAGAGGAAAACATATTTATGAGCAGAGAAGGAGGGAAGTCCTCAAAAAATATTGGAATGACAAGATGAAGGGTAAGAAGGAGCAAAGGTAGAATTGTTTTAAGCCACCCTTTTTTCAAGAGCAGGTCACAAACAAAACAACAAGGAAAATCATCCCAAAATGAGCCTGGGATGGCATATTTGTTTTGGAAAAGGCCAAAACAACAACCCATGAAGTGTATGGGATGCAAGGGAGATCACTTGTATGGGGATTTCCCTCACAAAGGTGACATAATGAGGACTATCCATAATATTGAAGAGGATGAAATAGTGGAAGATATGGGAGAAAACATGCCAAGTATTTATGCATCCTTGGACAATACAAAAGTTGAGTATCATTCCCCCATGATTGTAGTGGAAGGTGGAACACGAAGGAGACTTTCGAGTGGATACAGTGTGCATTCGAGACCGGAAAGTCAATGTGCTCCCAAACAAATATATATGGTTGCTAAAGGTTCAATAGACCTATTATGGTCTTGAATATTCCACATGGGAGCATGAAGAACCTATGCAGAAGGAATACCCACGCATTTTTGACAGTTTTGAAGAAAACATAAGCTAAAAATGCAAGACTCCTTTTTGGGACAATTGGATTTCTTAAAGCACTTATTAGAGGGATAGTCACCTACACTAATATCCCTAATAAAAGAATGGTGTAGCTTGATGGAATGAGAGCAGTAAAGGGGGCACATTCCTTGGGTCAGCAAAATGAAAGGAACATGAGAGTTTGGTTGGGATTGTTGTTGGAGTTATAAAAATTACATAATTATGTATTGATTTATGAATATTATGATGTAAATTTGTATTTGTTTTTTGACATTGTGTTGTGCACCAAGGATGGTGCACAATTGTAGGGGAGGGGGAATGTAACATCCCCATTATAATCCCCAATTTAATTAATTCTTAATGTAGATATAATGAATGACTAAGGCCAAGCAATGTAATATGAGAAATGTATTTTTGAATTTTAATAAATAAAATGTGATGCCAGCTATTGGGGGACATGAACAGAGATTGGGGACTGAGTAATCCACAAGAGGGGAGGGGTCTAGAAAGGGGGATTTTATCCATGGGTTTAATTCCCAAATCATTTTCCTAACTTTAATGCTTTTAGTGAACCTTTTGATTTCCCTTGAGTGTGGAAGAACGCAATCATTGAATATATATAAGGTGGGTGTAGAAAATCACATCCCATAGTTATTGTAGAGATGAACTGAAGTACAATCAACTTGGGGATGAGTATAAGTCAAGAAAACATGAAAAGAGAGGAAATTTGTATAACTCAGAGGAGCAGTTCAGATAGTCATGTTTTAGGCATGAACAACAAGGAGAGAACAATGAAGAAGAGTGTTAGACCTGGGGCAACAATAAAGGGTGAATTCTAGAGAGTTTTTGGAGTTTAAGACTAAAGAAGAAATTTGTAAGGCTTACAAAAGAACCAAGTTGTTAGGATTGACGAGTGAACTTATGTATGATTTTCACTTCAACAAAAAGTTTTTTATGTTGTTTCCTGGTAGTTTTTATAGCAGTGAGCTCCCTTTAGTTTCCCAATAGTGAGATTCATGGTTACCTGTGTCAAAAATACCTTGATAAATGAATGGGATGCTCGATGGACCGAGAGTAGTGAAGGGTTACATTCCTTGGGTTGGGTAGGTCGAGAGGAAGAGAATTAATGGAAAATTGGGATAGTTGTAGGAGAATGCTAGTGGGTTATGGGATTTTTTCTAAGCCATGAGTGGACAGTGAGAGATCACCCTCTGATCTAAAAATTGAAGAAGACTTGAAAAACTTGAATAAATATTGCAAGTGAAATATTATGTGTTTAAAGCAACAGGATCAATTTGCAACACATAAATTAAGGATTACTTATGCAAAATACACATAGACAGCA
>ML818948.1:17905-31344 GCA_009831015.1 Picea engelmannii | reverse complement strand
ATCCAGAGTTACTCAAGCGTTGTGGACAACACTTGTCTCAAGAGGAGGGGCATGTTAATCCCTAATATTGGCTCATTACCCCTTAATTGGGGCATATTACATTAGTAATGTTATTTTATTTATGTCATCTTTATTCCATTAGTTATAATTATACCTCCTAGTCTCCTATATATACCAAGGAGACATTTTCATTTTGAATCATCTTGTACTTGAACATTTATGTGGGGTAAAAGGAGGTTTCCCCCTCGAAGAAGCTTATTATCTGAAATTCTCTCTTTTTCAAGGCGTTGAGTACTTATTCTGAGGTTTTTCTATGCTATATTGATATTTGGTTCTTAACAGATTGACTTTGGTCCAAAACTTCTTCATGAAATTTTGTAAAGAGAATGAGTCTTTGATGAATTGGAATGAAATAAAGCATTTCTTTATGTCTCATATGTTGTGATTATTGACTTGGTGTCCTTACTTATGTATTTATATTTAATTCAACATCTATTTTGCTTAGAAAATTACATAGATAATGAATTTTTCAAAAATATTTTATTTATAAAAAAAAACAGCCTAAGCACTTGCAATCAATACTTGTGAGTTAGGATATTAATTTTCATGGCTATAAACATAGGGTGATATTCCCGTCTATTTTGCTTTAGCCAAGTAGAATATGAAAATGCTTGAGTAAGATCATTTCATATCTTTTCCTCAACATTTATTTGGTGACCATGCTAGGGAGATCTTCGATATCTCTCTCGTTGATTTTTATGCTTGATTATCATCAAATACATCTATTTTTCTGATATTGATTCTTTGACTGTTTTATTTCTTAATGACTATACCTGCTACAAGGCAACCCAATATTGAGCCAGGTCTTCAAGATTAGACCAACATTGCTTTAAATCTCTTTAACACCATTTTAGACACTGCCAATACTCGTGTTGAGCTTAATCATTCATGGGCAGTAATTGAACGAGATATTAGTTCCCAGGAATGTTGGGAAGCTAGACGTAGACAACCTAGAAATTAGCAGTAACCTTCTTGTTCCTTCAATTTTGACCTTTCCTTCATCTCCTTAGACTCTTGTGTTTCTAGAAGGAGAAGAGGCTTATCACCTGAAATTAATCCTATTGCTGAAATAGGAAGAAGGAAAGTTGTGTTTTCAACCCAACAAAGTGCTCTAAGGAGAACTTTGTCTGATTCATCCAATTCATATTTCTCTCTCTCACCTTTCATCCACAAGATGGCATCTAGTGGTGGCTCTGGTGGCACTGGAAGTGCTTTCTTCTCTCAGTATTCAGCTTCGTTAGTGATTGGTAGCTTATATAGCCACCATACCCCTATCCAATCTACCACACCGTGGCATGTGTCCTCTCCTCTTAACCTAACACCTTCTACTGATCCACTTCCTAAATTCAAAGAGCATCTCCCTAGGTTTTCGGGAAATAACATTGTCACTACAAATGAACACCAGGTGGCATTTTCTAATGCTTGTCACAACATAGGGGCCAATGACAACGATACTTGCATGTGATTATTCATCAATTCCTTGGAAGGAAAGGTTGTGGCTGATTTCTTTGACCTTCCTCCTAATATTTTGTTTACTTGGGAGGAGTTAGTTTATTGGTTCAAATCCACCTATGGGCAATCTAAATGTATGGTTGAGAAGTTATGAGAGTACAATAACATCGCCTATAAGGATGGTGAGACCATCAAGTCCTTCAACTTGCGTTTCACTAAGTTATACAATCAAATCCCTGAACTCATTTGACCTCAGAACCAAGCTGCTTTCATGCATTACCTTCCCCCTATCGTCATAGTCTTGAGGAAAAATCCATTGATAATATCGGTTCCACTCTGCATACTTGTTTAGAGTATGAAGAAAATCTTGAAAGAACTTGTCTTCCCCAAGGAGAATTGGTTAAACAGACATGTTCACCCTCTTACAACTAGTACAAGATATGAATAATCATATGATAGCGTATGAGCAAAAGGGAACTGTCTCCCCTCTCACCCCTGGAGCTTCATCCTCTTCTGCACCCCCCTTTAGGAATCCAATTGAAAATAATTTTCATCCTAAAGCTATCTTTCCTGAAGTTGGTGTAACTTTTGCAAGGAACACCACAAGGAAGCCACATGTGAGGTAAGGAACAGTGCCAGAGATAATATCTTTGGTAAAATACCAGAAACTACCATCGTTGTCCTAGATTTTACAGACCCAGAAGATGTCATGATCATCAATACTAGGAAAAAATACTATGCTCCCAAAGGAAAATATGATCCTCCCCGTAATTATTCTATCCCTGGATCATCTTCACCAACTGCTATAGTTCAGGTTACTAAGGTTCCTGACAGTCAAGAAACAACTCCCCCTCTCCCCTCTTCCAAATACAATATTCTGAATCAGTTGGCCAGCATCAAATAAGATGCAACCCTTCTGGACATGGTTGTCGTCACTGAACAACAGAGGCATCTGAAACAATTCATGGAAGGAAAAGATTATGTTGTAGCCAACCTCTCTGAAGAGTTAAATGAAGAGGATTCATTTGTAAACAAATTAGTTGTACATAACTTTAGATACCCTGTAAAAAATACCCCTTTTTATATTTATGTAAAGATTATGGATAATATTGCCCATTGTTGCCTCATTGATGGCAGTTTGGTCCCAAGTGTGATGTCAAAGATTATTATGGAAGAGCTAGGTTTGTCTTGTACAAATGAAAATGCCAGAAGCATACTCTCCTATAATAGTCTACAACAAACAACCATAGGTGAGATTAAAGATGTGACCTTAGTTTTGTGTGCACACCCTAAAATAAGGACAACCCTTAGTATTCAGGTAATTGATATGCCAGTAAGAAATTACTCAATCATCTTGGGAAGAGATTGGAAATCCTTAATGGGTGGATACCTCTCACTCGACAGAACACATTTATCCGTTCCTTGGAATGGTAAAATAGTCCTTAGAGAGGGAAGGATTTCACCTTACATAGAGAGTGTGCCACAGCCTAATGTAAACTATATTGAAGAGGACCTGGGAGTGTATTACATCTTTGCTAAGGAGGATAACATTCCCTTGGAACAAATTGATTTAGATGATAGTATGTGGCACATGCACTTTGATGGTTCATGCTCAAATGAAGAAAATGGAGTCAGCATTGTCTTGATTTCCCCTATAAGAAAAATCCATACCTTTTCTTATAAGTTGGAGTTTGCTTGCATGAACAATGTCACTGAATTTGAATCTTTATTATTAGGCATTGAAAACGCCTATAATCTTGGTTGTGGTCACCTTTCAGTTTTTGGGGATCTTGAGCTTGTTGTGAACCTTGTACGTAAGATTTACTTCCCTAGCAACACTTTTATGAAACGATACACCCAAACTATTTGGGCACTCATCTCGAACCTATTATATTTCAACATGACTCATGTTAAGAGGGAATTGAACTCAATGGTTGATTGGTTAACTATTTTTTCAGCCTCTCTTACTCGATAACTTCTGCCACATAGACCTGATTGTACTTTTCAATCTCTATATCGTCCACATATCCCTGACAATATATAATATTGGCAGGTCTTCCCTGACGATGAGAGCATTTGTGCTTTCATTCAAAATGAACCTTTTAAGCCCAAGGAAATTATATCCATAGAAGATGACAAGATTCCTAAAGGCTTGACTCCCCTAGAAGGTTCATTTTCATCAAGAGATGTAGGTAATGAAGAGAAACAGAAAGAAGAGGAGTCAAAGAGGAATGTGGGTGAAACCATCTCCTGGAACATTGGGATACCCGAGTCTCCAAAGAATGTTAAGATAGGTGCCCAATGTTCTGATGAAGAAAAAATGAAGTTTGCCAAGCTACTTGGTGGATTTCAAGATGTTTTCGCTTGGTATTATGAGGATCTTTGTGGTTTTGATCCTGGTCTTATACAACATGTTATCCCCATCAAGGAAGGCATGAAACCAGTTAGGCAAAAACAAAGACCTATTAACCCTGCATTGAAAACAACTATTCAAAGGGAGTTGGAAAATTTCTTGAAGGTTGGAATCATCTTTTCGGTCAAGTACCCCGAATGGGTTTCCAAATTGGTACCTGTTCCGAAGGTCACTGATCATATTAGCTTCTACATTAATTTTCTCACATTCAATCAGGCTATTATGAAAAATCCCTTCCCTCCCCCTAATATGAAAATGATTCTGCAGCAAGTTGTAAGGTCACAGATGAGGCCAACTTCACAGTTTTTTTGGTTACAATCAAATCAAGGGAAAGGGGGTAGATGATCAAAAAACCACTCTTATCACTAATTGGGGTACCATGACTTATGAATGTATTCTTTCTGGATTACCTGATGCAAGTACCACTTTTAAAGGACATATGCAAATAACTCCTGACGAATTGATTATTATTCATATTTATATGGACGATCTCATTGTATGCATTAAAGGGTTGATTATCACCTCGGAGTTTCAAGTGTTATGGTTGAGTCCTTTCAAGATCTCTTTTTTCCTAGGTACTAATTCTTACATTCTAAAATATTTACAGGAGGGATTGTTTTCCTACAACACTAACGATTCTCACTTGAAACATTACGTGGAACCAACTTGAAAAGTTCTAACGTTGTTTGGATTTAATGTATATTAGTAGTCTAGCTCTACTTTCTTCTCTATCATTGTTTTTCATTTCGGTTGACAGTATTTTCATTTATTCTTTCTGATTTTAACCATTTCTTACTACTTTTACATTTCTGTCATTTTATCTCTGTTGTTTTAAATTCCACAATTTTAGTTCTATTATGATTGATTTTCATATTTTAATTGATTTTGGCCAAGAATAAGATGTTGGATCATTTATTCCATAGTGACACTCCTGCAAGAAATTGTTAGTCAATAACAATCAAGCTTACACAGTTGTTACGATGCTCCCCTGAAAGAACTTGAATTTGCTATATGCTTTCACTGTTGTCTTTAAAACAAAACTGGTTATCTCTCGCTTCTGCTTTCCTTTTCTTCATCCATTTGTGAATTTAAGAGAGCAAGTCCATAATTTTTCTCCTTGAAGTAAAGAGAAGATTATGGTTGAACGATTATGCACACAGTGGTAAACCCCCTCATACTTAACATTTTTCACGAGTTATTCCCAAATTCTCGGTCATTTTTCCATTAAATCTGTTCACTTCCCCCTGTTGCATAATCATCTTGGTTATACCTTCTTGATATGTTGTTCTTGGTCTACGAAACCATGAGTTCTGAGTTATAATCTGTTGGAAATAAATTTCCCTGTGGAGTCCCTAGTTTGTTGACGATTAAAATCACAATGAGGATTTCGCCCACAAAGTATTGCTAAGCCTATTATTTATAAGTTAACGATATATATAATACTAGTAGGTGGGACCCTCTTGTATATTGGAAGATCAGATCTAGTTCTTATTTGATATTTATGTTGTTATTCGGCACTACTTACAGGGTTCTACATGATTAATGAAATCTTGGTTTTATTTGCGACATAATAGCAGATGGATAATGCATATTATGTGTTGTTTCTAATTCCTCTAAGCTATAAATTTCATATTGTGTGAATGGATTATATCCACTGTTATCACATTGCTATTTAGCATCATGATCTGTTACATGTTGCACCTGCAAAAAACACATGTTAGTCATGACAAAAGATAAAAGGAAAATGGAACAAATCCAAGGAAAAGAAGATATCCTATAATATGCTATGCTATGCTACATTATATGCAAATAAAAGGATTGTTGTTAGTCCTAGCTAACAAAGTTAGTGGCTATACAATTTATTGAGTTATATGAAAACACATTTGATATGTGTTATGGTATGGTTGGCAATGGTTAAATGTGATATGGGGTGGTGCATTTGGAAAATTATGGATGTTAGTTTCGATGCATAGATTAATTGAATGGATTAATGGAGGGTTGGATGGCATGTACTAAGGAATTGAATGAGTAGAGGATGGAAGTGACGTGAATTTACTGCACATCACTCCATACCTCTCCCACTGATTGTCAGCCTAGCTTGGCTATTGTTCAATTGTGTTTCGTTGTGGTTATGATCCGATTTTTAGGCAAAGGAAGAATTGCTCGACCAAGCTCACGTTTTTAAGGCTTTTTGGTTACAGGTATGTCTTTTTCACCATCCATGAAACTGCTCTCGTTATGAAATAGATATTGGCTCAGTGATGTATGGGTCTGTTCTTTTCTTGATATTAGCAACTATGTAAACTTGTGATATTTATCTGGAATGGTTGGTTGTGTGTATTCATTGTAAATGAAAGGATTGGATAGTTGAAGTCATGATTTCATTGATGATTTTGTGCGGTGGAAGCCATGAAGGATATTTGTTGTCTTTTGGGTTTTGATTGGAGGGTTTCATTCGGTCCAGACTTGTTGGCCTTCTCCACAAAATTCTTGTAAAAATACCCAGTCGTATTTGGTTGTTGCATTTGATTTTGAATCACCGTGGGTAACTGCTATCGTTTTCGCCTGGTCGTGGGTTTGTGTATGATTATGGTTTCTGCACAATTGGTTTGGGTGGCTATTATGCCAAGATTCTTTCTTTAGGGTTGGTTGTTATTTCGTGGCTCTTTTTTTATATCATCATTATGCGGGTTGATTGGGAAAACCATGAGGGTTATGCCCTATGTTTGCTCAGTGTTATTATAAGAAGCCTCTGCTCCTCTTTTCATAGTCTCTCCTATCTTGTGAACTGCCACCCTGTCTATGAAGCTATTGGTGATATGCCATGTGTGTCCAATGTATTGTCTTGAAATTTTCTAACCTGTTGTTGGTGGTCGACTCCGGTCTCACTGTGTTGGCCCACAGAGCGAACCCTTGATTACTCAAACCCCGTTTTGATTATTCAAATCCCATTTTAATAAATGGAGCCAGTTATATCCTATTGGGTATATTGTTGATTGTTATGATTTGGTGGAGTATCGTCGACAGTGGTTGATTGTTGGCTCGTCTCTGTTAATAGCGTTGACAATGGTTTTGATTATTGGCATCTAGTCACTGCATTGTTTATTATAACAGTCGATTATATATCTCAACATGGTTAATTGGTTTATTTGAGAAATGAAATGGGCATACAGTCACTACCTCTTATTGGTACAGGGGCATACCCAGGGTTCAACTCTCAAGAGCACACCAATAAATCCCTAACTACCAGCCCTTTCGACAACACCTACAAAGCAGATGAAGTCTCACCCGAGGTAGAGGCAGGGGTGGTTGCAAGACTCAGGTGTCTGCAACCTTAGCTGGGACACCGATCTATGATTATCTTTCTTACAACGCACTTAGCAGAAGCTATTCCTTAGCATACATTCATTAATATACTTTGCAGAAGGAATAGAGAATCGCAGTGAATACTTATACTAAGAATGATTCAGTACTTATCTATAGAAATATAGGTTAGATTCAACAGATCAAGCACTAAGCATCTCATATATCAGATCTAATGTTCATTCATTCATCAATAACATAGATCATAACTAGATCTACTTAATCACATCAAGAACTTAGCCAAGAAAGAGATAAATACATAAGAGCAAAGCACAAATCACTATACACACAGTTACCGTGGTTCACCCCCACCCTGGGGCTACGTCCACAAAGCCTTCTTTATATTATCATGGTCAAGCAGTTACAAAATAGAGCTCTAATGACCCTTACTTTGCACAGGACAGAATATCTGCGCAGCTCGATAGATCCTTCTTCCTTTCTCTTCAAACTATAACAACCTGCACTTAGCTCTCCAATCTTATGCACAGAGAACTCTAAGATACATCCAATCACATAGATCCAATTACTAGCACTAAGATTTCATTCATACATCACATAGATGTACTACATTACTATATTCTCCTTATATTATTATCTACATTGCCTATTTATAGATTACAAAATGGGCCTAAACATGGGTAAACCCATGGGCCGACATCCCTTTCCCATTACGTCAACCCAAAACCCTAAAATGGACCCCAAAATAGGTCTTTCTTCCTTATTTTCTTCTTTGCGTTATGCTCCTTCCTTGGTAAGTTGTCGCAGTCCCAAAAGTGGTCAAGTATGACCAAGTACTCTTAAAATTGGTCAAGAGCCAACAGGCCCCCAACGCTCACCTGCGACTCATCCCGAGTCACTCAGGTCTGACCAATTCCACTTCGAACGCCTCGAGCTTGGCTCAAGCAGCTTCAACCTGCTGCAGTGCAATAGCCTCTTGTTCAGTAAATTCTTGGATTATTATGTCATTGAGCGGTCCTTCCAGGCGTTGTTCTGTAGTGATGACACCCTATTCGATTTCAGCTCCCTAGCTTTCAAGTTCGGCGAACAATTGGCATGCCTTCTCTTGGAGTGGTTGCAGTCGTTGAGAGATGTCCATTACTGTACTTTGCAGCATGTGTACTCATTGTTGGGCTGTGTGTTTCTCTTCAAACCTCTTCATTCTTTTGACTGGGGTCACAGACTTTAGCTATGCTTGTAGCACATCTGCATGCTTCTTTTCTTCGTGGAGTTGTGCCTCCAATGTCTGCAATTCTAAATTCTCTACGAGGGTTTCATAGGTATGGGCGCTTCTAGTTCTTAGGTGCCTACATTCCGAAGCCAAAGTTTTTAATCGGTTGACTGTGCTTCGAGCAGTGGCCTCTCTTAGATCTCTTATCTCTTGGGGTGTCTTAGGCACGGTGCGGAGCTCCAAATCCGTGATGCGCTAGTGAATTTGTTGGATTACTGCTTCCAGTTGGGTCACCTGTTGTGGAAGACGATATTTCATATTCACTTCTATGATCATCACAGAGCACAGTGATTTGTGAACTATTTCTTGTGTTTCAAGTTGCTCTATTAGCAATTGGTCCTTACTTTCCTATAATTGGGCTTTTTCCTCCTCCCATTTGGCTTGTATGTCAAGATTCTCCTATTCTTCCTTTCTCCTTTTCTCTTCATGTGCACTCTTTGCTTGCGCCAAAGCTTGGGTGGCTTTCACTGTGTCTTCTTGAGCTTTTCGAAGGAGAGCTTCGACTTTCTCGGTGATATGGCGTCACTGTGTGGGCTCATCGCCTATTCCTAATATTTCCATTGTTGACGGTGTCATAGAAACTACTTGGTTGTACTAAAGTGCCTGCTGCACTTCTTTGAATTCGTCCGTGATCCGGTGGAATAGTTCCTCCTGCTTTGCTTCTTGATTTTCTACGAGCTCTAATGAAACATCATTTAGCATAGCAATTAAGAAGTTAAAATCATCTGGGGTAAGCATAGTCTTAAGTGTGGTCTGGGTGGCCTTAGTTTTATTTCTGGATGAGGGCCTCAGTGGGGTAATCTTACTTTTCTTGGAGGGATCTGCCTCGTCCCTAGGTGGGGTAACCTCATCTTTGCTCTGTTCAACTTTTTTGCCCCCTAGTTCTTCATCATCACCTCCCTTCACAGGTGAGAGTGAATCAGTCTTCATGGATGTGTTGTGGATATCTTGAACTTCCACATCCTTCTTAGTCTTGTGTGGTTCTGGTGTATCTGGCATAGTTTTAGGGCTATCTACGTCGGACATCTCTGCAAGGTCTGCTGCAACAAGGAGGTCTACTGACCATTCCTTAGTAATCTCCTCCAGGTCATCTTCTGTCATCTTGTAATATGACTAGAGTTTTTGTTTGTGCTCGTATGCGCGCGTTGTGATGTAGGTGAAGTGACGATCTGCGTTGAATTTCATCAAAGTTCGAAACCTATGAAGAGTGTTGGGTCTAATGCATGGTGTAGACTGAATGGAATTCCTCAACTGAGTGTAGTATGCATGGAAGACAGCATTGGACTGCCACTATTTGTTCATGTCACTAGAGTACCACAACGTATAGAACTTCACGGCCAGGGGTTCGAAGGGTTCGATCTCCGGAAACGTGGCTCCCTCTGGCAGTTCCCACGCGACGAAGGTGATGAGTATGAGTAACCAGCTAAAGTGGAACTCATACCTTTGGTCCTGTGCTTGTCTATAGTCAAGCTCTAGCTGATTTATAAGGTATTTTGCCTAGTTCATTTGTAGTCCCTCCACGCACTTCCCTGCGAGGTCAACTACAAATCTGATCACCTGTGTAGGTCTATTTTTTCAAACTAACTTGCCTGCGATTAGCTGGAAACCAAAGCGTACTGTTGCATTCTCAATGGAGGATACCTTGTAACCTCACATGCCTTTCTCCAGATCGCCATATGTGTCTTTTATTCGTTGAGAGAGAGCACGATCTGCAGTCTTTCCAGGGTAAAATTCCTGCGGGTCAGGGCCTTGCATGCTTAGCCCAGTGATTTGATTGATCAAAATCGGATCCACAGTGATGCGTTGGTCCAACCATAGGTATCCTTCGTGGTAGCAGGATAGCAACAGTTGAACACGAACATTTATTTCCTAATGCCTCCTGAAATGTGGAATCTTCTTTACGTTGAGGAGGGTTGACTGCACAAGGTTATGGGTCCATTGTTGCGGTACAATCTTGGGGTTATTTCCTTTTGTAATATTCAAATAATTGTGCAGGGATAGCATACTGTATACCTTGCGATCTCCAAGGTTAAAATCACTGAATTTCAGTGTGGTGAGCTTCTCCTGGTCAACATGAACTGCACGCACCCCTTTCAGGAGGTACGCAGTGACTACAGCATAGTCGAAGTCTCTGGGTACAGAGTCTCGATTCAGTGGTCCGCTTAGTGGTGGGATATATTTAGGTAGGATGCTTGATATCATCTTCACAGTGGAGAAGTCATTTCCTAGCTTATCTCGTCTTTCCGAAGGCGGCCAGGATGGTCCTCCTCAAGCAGTGGAGGGGGAAGTTGGCAGTACGCCCAAGGACGATGCCTGTACACCTGTAGACATTTCGCATTCTAACATGACTCTCTCAGCCATTAAATCAATTAGAACTTCTTCAACAATTTTCTCAGCAGCACTAAGCTCATTCGACATACAAACTTGGGTCAGCTGGCTTGGGTACAAAAGGAATTCAGAGATGACATTGAATAGTAAGGCAATGATATCAGGGTAAGTAAATCTCAGGGTTCGTGCTCAGATTCTCAGTTAGCAAAAAATATTCTCGGTGCGTGGCACGACAGGTTAAGTAGGCAATCTCAACAACGGTCTGCTTGCAATGAACACAGGGCCTTCATTAACTCCATTCTATCCATTTTGGTGCTATCCAACGGTCTAGTGGTAACCCATAACTGCTTTTTGATCCGTTCGGAGCGGCAGTCGAACGGGTATATCGGTTCCAACGGCTATATTGCTTCGTCATGGTGAAGTATTCTATGTTGTTGTTTTGATATCTCGACAAAGCTCCAATTCTACAATTCTTCTTGCTACGAAGTGTCCTCTAGAACCTCTTGTAACCTTACAGTATTAGCCCTTTTTTTCTTAACTTCCTAGCTTTATTCCCAGTAAGTTTTGTCTCAGTAATGCTTTTACCATTCTAATGTTTGTCTTCTGTGGTATTAGTTACTTTGCGCTGTGGAAAATATTTCTTAGGGTTCCTTGATAATACTTCTTCTGTATCAAAAATAGGTAACTCGATCTTCTGCGGATCCTCAAGTGTTCTCTTAGCTTCAACATCGGAGGTACTAATATTAAATATCTGTGATCTTCTCTTATGTTCTTCAATCAAGTGCGCGATCCTTCTGGTCATAAAGTCTTTTAACTCTTTCTTCTTCTGTTCCAAAACTTTCTCTTCTTCTCTTCGTCTGGCCTGTTCTCTATCAATCCAGGGTTTTCCTATGAGGATGGTAAAAGGGGCGTTGTCTTCAAAAAATTTAATGATCTCAAAGTATTCCTTTGTCGAAGTTCCATTGACAGTCATGGGTATCTAGGCGAGCCTTCCACATAGGTTTACTAGCTTTCCTCTGAAGAAACTTTTTCCTCCTAGGGAAGGGATCATGGAAGGCTTCCCTATAGCTTCCCAAGTTCTTTCTAGCATAATGTTCACTTGCGCTTCTTCATCTAGAGTACAACCAATGTCAAAGTCCCCTATTCTTGCTTTGATTTGCTCCTTTTCTTTGAATATCTCTGATAGCCTAACATGTCGGTGGTCATTCAAGGTATCTTTCATCTGTAGCAATATCTTTTCTGATTCTTTTTGGGTTTCTTCTATAATCTTGGTTTGTTGATCTCCCTCAGGGTTTGCTTATTCCATATTAAGCTTCTCAAGCCTAACAATCATTCTAGGGAAATCCAATACTTCATGGTCCATAGCCTTACAACAGAGGCAACTAGGTCTTCTCCCAGGGAATTCTTTAGCAAGATGTCTCAGTCATCTGCAACTATAACAGAGGGTTAATCTTCTCGTCCATTTAGATGTTCCCCAACTCCTTTTGTACTGTGCACTAGGATCATGCTGGCTAGCCTGTAAAAAACTTTTTCTAGGATCTTGCATCCACTTGTTAGTCCATACATTCTTTCGATGCATAGGTATAAAATATCTATCACTATACTTATCATATCTATTCATATCAAGATTTCTTTCATCTATTAATGCCCTAGTTTTGAAGCTAGGATAGAATCTATCAAACATACCTAGATCCATGCTTTAGAAACAAAAAAAAAATCACTTATCTTACTTTTGCAGAGCACAAAGCTTCCAAATCTAAGACTTTTAATTATTCTTACCTTTATCAAGGCATAGAGCTTACAAATATTACCTTTTTCGTCACAAATCTGACTTTTTTTCTTCAGATCTGACCTCTCTTTCTTCAGATCTGACCTCTTTTCTTGGCACAAAGCTTCACAGGTCAAATAGAACACTGCGCACTAGAGCAACAGATCTATGCACAGAGCTTATTTCACGCAAAGCTTCTTCTTCTTCAGCTCCCAACAATCATAGTTCCAAATCCCGACAATGGAACCATTTGTTGGTACAGGGGCAGACCCAGGGTTCAACGCTCAAGAGCGCACCAACAAAGCCATAACTATTGGCCCTTTCGACAACACTTGCGAAGCAGATGAAGTCTCACCCGAGGTAGAGGCAGGGGTGGTTGCAAGACTCAAGTGTCTACAACCTTAGCTAGGACACAGATCTGTGATTATCTTTCTTACAACGCACTTAGCAGCAGTTATTCCTTAGCATATATTCGTTAATATACTTTGCAAAAGGCACAGAGAATCGCAGTGAATATTTTTACTAAGAATGATTCAGTACTTATCCACAAAAATATAGGTTAGATTCAACAGATCAAGCACTAAGAATCTCATATATCAGATCTAATGTTCATTCATTCATCAACAACACAAAGCATAACTAGATCTACTTAATCACATCAAGCACTTAGCCAAGAAAGAGATAAATACATAAGAGCGAAGCACAAAGCACTATACGCACAGTTATTGTTAAGAACCAAATATCAATATAGCATAGAAAAACCTCAGAAAAAGTACTCAAAGCCTTGAAAAAGAGATAATTTCAGATAATAAGCCTCTTCGAGGGGG
>ML818948.1:0-17805 GCA_009831015.1 Picea engelmannii | reverse complement strand
TGGGTGGCATGTTGGCCAAGTATCACTTTTGAACCTTGATTTTGAGGTGGTTCTGCTAGACAATCTTTCTTCTGTTGTATCTCCCAAGTGTCGGCCCTTCTGGGTATGAAAATTTGTTTTATGTAGTTCTCTGATATTTCTTCTCTGCAATGCCATAGGTCTGATCAAAATTGGATGTGCCAAGTGGAATTTACGGTAACTTCCCCACAACTTGCTGATTTTTGGCCTTTCCAAGAGATCTCACTTGTATAGCGTACCTCGCACAAAATGCTTGATATAAAATTATGAAACTCACACAAAAAATACTAAAGACTGTCGAAGATCCAATGAAACTAATCCCACTCAATTTGGATACTCTAGGAATAAGTTATGATTGTTTTACCTGGAACACCTTCTTGAGACTAGTCAATAGGACTAGTCAGATACCCTATGTTACACAGGGTGTATATATAAATTTAAGATGACCCAGAAGATGAACGTTTTACCATAGATACCTCACTAATTTTTGTGAATACCCTTTGTAGTTCAGAGTTTGAAACATTACATAAAAAAAATTATAGCGAAAATTCCACAATGACGTAGTTCAGGATGATTCCAGAACCTTGTCTTGTACAGAATGTATCTCCAAAAGTGTAAGGCCTCAAGAGCTGAATTTTGAACCCAATGTACCTTGATCCGTCTACTAAATATCCTCCAAGCCGTTCCTTATGAAACATTGTAGAAAAAAAGTTATAGTGAAAATTCCAAGGTGTCTCAGATGTAGCAGTGAAACCCCAAGACCTTGAGCTATGATACCATATGTTAAGAACCGAATATCAATATAGCATAAAAAAACCTTAGAAAAAGAACTCAAAACCTTGAAAAAGAGATAATTTCAGATAATAAGCATCTTCGATGGGGAAACCTCCTTTTACCCCACTTTAATGTTCAGGTACAAGATGATTCAAAATGAAAATGTCTCCTTGGTATATATAGGAGACTAGGAGGTATAATTACAACTAATGGCCTAAAGTCGACATAAATAAAATAACATTACTAATATAATATGCCCCAATTAAGGGGTAATGAGCCAATATTAAGGCTTAACAGTTACCATGGTTCACCCCTAATCTGGGGCTATGTCCACAAAGCCTTCTTTATATTATCACGGTCAAGTAGTTACAGCACAGAGCTCTAATGACCCTTACTTTGCATAGGATAGAAGATCTGAACAGCTCACTAGATCCTTCTTCCTTTCTCTTCAGACTATAACAACTTGCACTTAGCTCTTTGATCTCATGCACAAAGCACTCTAAGTTACATTCGATCACACAGATCCAATTACTAGCACTAAGCTTTCATTCATACATCACATAGATGTACTACATTACTATCTCCTCCTTATCTTATTATCTACATTTCCTATTTATAGATTACAAAATGGGCCTAAACGTGGGTAAATCCATGGGCCGACATCCCTTTCCTGTTACATCAACCCAAAACCCTAAAATGGACCCCAAAATAGGTCTTGCTTCCTTATTTTCTGCTTCACGTTGCGCTCCTTCCTTGGCAAGCTATCGCAGTCCCAAAAGTGGTCAAGTATGACCAAGTACTCTTAAACTTGGTCAAGGGCCAACACCTCTTATGTTGTAACAGTCAAATTATTAACTCAGTATTGTTTTATGGTTGATCGGGAGTATGCCTCTTTGGTTTATGTGATGGGTTGTGTGTTTCCTACAACATGATATAGGTTTAAATGATGATTGTTGTTATTGTGTGTTTTAATTACCAATCAATATTATTGCAATTTAAAACCGTGATATTTGTGACTTGGTTGTCTATTGTATATGTTTTATGGATATCGTGCATCATATCAGATATCGGCACGGGTTTTATAACAGTATGGTTTCATTAAAATTTAAATGTTAAATTGATTAAAGGAATGGAATCGGGCACGATTTTTAAAGATTTTGTGTCTGTGTTTGATTTGAAGGAATTTTTTGTAGACAGTGGTTGATGGTTTGGATGTTGAACATAGTCAATGCTAATGACTGTGTGTTTATTGGAATTTTATTTTAATACTAAATGGAAGAAATGAAAGGAAACATGATTCTTTATATAGGTTGTTTGGAAGGCATATTACTTTGAGTATGATGGAACTGTGTAATTGGAAATGTAAGGATTTAAAAGTGAATAGTGAGCAAGTTTAACACAGAGAAATGGTTAAATTATACACACAGTAATTTTTAATTGATCACAGTAATTGGTTAGTGTTGGTTTGTTGCATTGAATATAGAATGGTCTTATGGATTACTTAATTAATCATATGAACAATATTCGTTCTTCTCCCCTATCATTATTTCACTTTTTTCTAATTAGAATACCCTTGCCTTCCCATATTCATTACTCACTCCATGTTCCTAAAATTTAATTACATTGAAGAGGAGCTTTGTATTGTGATAGTTTAAGATCACATGGATGGATTACAGTGATGTGTTCTATGGTTTACATTTCATTAGATTGTTGTTTCTTATGAGTAGTAACCATGTTCGTTTTCCCTTCATTTTAACATTTTTCGCTCAATACAAACCCCTCACATATCCCAGAACCTTTGTTCAGCCCCTACTCATTGACAATGATTAAACAATTTGTATGGATTGGATTGCATGAGTGTGATATGTTGTTGAGACAAAATTTATTTCATATTTTAAAAGAGTTGTCATGTATGGTTGTTAAAGAAATTATTTTCTAATCAATCATGCATACAGGAATGAGCTTTCAAGGTAGCCATGGAAGAGGTAATCAAGGAAGAGTTAATTGGAATAGGGGCCCTAGAAGGCCAAGATTCTCCATTCACTTTGATGTTGACTCGCAAGAGTTGGGCCAGCTATTTCAGGTTGGATTTTTCAATTGGATTGGGAAAGGAGTGGTCCAACCTAGGCCTGAAAGGCCTCCCTTCCAAGCTCCACAAGCCCATGGTATTCTCATGCCCCCTCATGTCTCATTGCAACCCGAGGTTCCTGGAAACGACGGATGGCAAGAGATTTTCCACCCGGCAGTCACCCAACCTCATCCCTAGCCCAATTTGTCTTTACTTGCTCCCCCGCCTGTCAATCAAATTGTCCAAGTTTTCCATGCCCACTCACTAGTGAAGTATTCCCATGCAAGTAAAAGTTTGAAAACTGAGGCCCAACATGCCTATGACAAAGGAAAATCCATTGTTGCCCCTTCCTCACCCTCCAATGGCTCTGATAAATCTGTGTCCTCCCTGATGCATTTGAGGGATAATTGTGTTCATGTGATCAGCGAGATTAGGCCTAAAGGATCAACACAGCCAAAGGCAAATTTAGAAAGATCAAAAGGTGACAACAACAACAGGAAATATTGCATCTCATAGTGGAAAATATGATTTTTAAGTTTTATTTTATTTATTGTTGATGACAGTTAACTTCAGAAATTTTGGACAGCATATTATTTTTTGGATATATGAGTAATATATTGTGAAAATAATTTCAAATATCATTGGATAAATTGTCAGTTATGAATGTGATGATGGGAGTCACAAGGAGGGATGTTTTGGTAACTATATGTGTTATGATTGTTAAAATCTAAAGGGAGTCACAAGGGGTCCCACCTACTAGTTTTTATTTATTTAAAAACCCTTATTATGATTTATTACTTTTCCCCCCTAACTAAAAAATTGGTTGAGTTTTTAGTTAACTTAACTAATGAAGTAGTTCAACTACTTCAACCAATTCTAATTTTTTTAAAGGCAAAAGGAAAGGGAGGAACAAGAGGAGAATAGAAGGAGAAGAATACTAAGGTTTGCTCTTTGAGTTTGTATTGAGATAGTTCAGTTTTCATTCATTCCTTAATTTATCACAAGACTAATTTTTTTTTATGATAGCAGGGTCTTATTGTAAACAGCAAGATTCAGGGCTGAATTACATTATTCAAACACTTGTTTTTCAGAGGTGTTGATCTATCTTTGATAGTCTATGTAGACTTGTTTGTTTGTGAATTAGTTTTCATGACTGACAAAGGCTATTGTGCAGAGTCGAGTGGGAAGCAATCTGTGGCAAGTTGATACAGATTTTAGAGTTTAGTTTTTTATTTTCTGTCAAAGATCCTTTTGTATGTTTCATCGGGGACGTCTAAGTTTGACTTTGGTCCAAAACTTCTTCACGAAATTTTGTAAAGAGAATGATTCTTTGATGAATTGGAATGAAATAAAGGATTGCTTTATGTCTCATCTATTGTGATTATTGACTTGGTGTCTTTACTTCTGTCTCTATATTTATTTCAGCATCTATTTTGTTTAGAAAATTACATAAATAATGAACTATTAAGCAAGATTTTATTTATAGAAAAACCGGCCTAAGCACTTATAATCAATACTTGTGAGTTAGGATATTAATTTTGATGGATATAAACATAGGGTGATATTCCCGTCTATTTTTTTTTAGCCAAGCAGAATCTGAAAATGCTTGAGTAAGATCATTTCATATATTTTCCTCAACATTTATTTGGCGACCATACTGGAGAGATCTTCAATATCTCTCTGGTTGATTTTTATGCTTGATTATCATCGAATACATCTATTTTCTGATATTGATTCTTTGATTGTTTTATTTCTTAATGATTGTACCTGCTGCAAGGCATCCCAATATTGAGCCAGATCTTCAAGATCATACCAGCATTGCTTTAAATCTATTTAACACCATTTTAGACACTGCCAATACTCGTGTTGAGATTAATCATTCATGGGAAGCAATTGAACGAGATATTAGTGCCGAGGAACATTGGGAAGCTAGACGTAGACAACCCAGAAATCAACAGTAACCTTCTTGTTCCTTTAGTTTTGGCCTTTCTTTCATGTCCTTAGACTCTCATGTTTCTAGAATAAGAAGAGTCTTATCACCTGAAATTAATCCTATTATTGAAATAGGAAGAAGGAACGTTGTGTTCTCAAACCAACAAAGTGCTCTAAGGAGAACTTTGTCTGATTCATCCAGTTCGTCTTTCTCTCCCTCACCTATCATCCAAAAGATGGCATCTAGTGAGGGCTCTGGTGGCATTGGAAGTTCTTCCTCCTCTCAGTCTTCATATTCGTCAATGATTGGTAGCTTATATAGCCACCATATCCCTATCCAATCTACCATGAATCCCACCAATGTCATTAAAAAGTATGGGATTTTTTAGTTTGAAGAAGATGCCACAACCACACCGTGGCATGTGTCCTCTCCTCTTAACCTAGTACTTGCTACTCGTCCACTTCCTAAATTCAAAGAGAATCTCCCTAGGTTTTCGGGAAATAACAATGTCACTACAAATGAACACTTGGTGGCATTTTCTAATGTTTTTCACAACATAGGGGCCAATGACAACGATACTTGCATGCTCTTATTCATTAATTCCTTGGAAGGAAAGGTTGCAGTCGATTTATTTGACCTTCCTCCTAAGTTTTTTTCTACTTGGGAGGAGTTAGTTTATTGGTTCAGATCCACCTATGGGCAATCTAAAACCCCAGTTGAGCGGTTACGAGAGTACAATAATATTGCCTATAAGGATGGTGAGACCATCAAGTCCTTCAACTTGTGTTTCACTAAGTTATACAATCAAATCCCTGAACTCATTCAACCTCATAACCAAGCCTCTTTCATGCATTATTACAATGCATTACCTTCCCCCTATCATCATAGGATTGAGGAAAAATCCATTGATAATCTCGGTTCCACTCTTCATACTTTTTTAGAGTATGAAGAACAGCTTGAAATAAGAGGTCTTCCCCAGGGAGAATCGGTTAAAAAAACATACATGTTCACCCTCTTATAGCTAGTACAAGATATGAATAATCGTATGAGAGTGTATGAGAGAAAGGAAACTGTCTCCCCTCTAACCCCTGGAGCTTCATCCTCTTCTACACCCCCCTTTAGGAATCCAATTGAAAATAATTTTCATCCTAAAGCTATCTTGCCCCAAAGTTGGTGTAACTTTTGTGAGGAACACCACAAGGAATCCACATGTGAGGTAAGGAAGAGTGTCAAGATAAGATCTTTGGTAAAATCCCATGTTGACTAACACAAAATACTAGTCAATATTAGTCTCATATCATAACCAGCCACCTGCCCATGACCCACTAACTAACCCATTAACCACCTAATCCTATAAACCCTAGACTCCACCAATCAAACTCACTAACCCTTTACCATAAGTAACAATATCAATAGTTGTTTACAATGGTTGACCTATGTGGACTATATTGACTTTAAGGACCATATGTGTAATGCTTCACCATATTAACCACATTGAACCACTAAAACCTATCGTGCTTTCCCATTGACGTCATATCTTCTTACTCACTAATTGTTCAACTATGTAACCTGATAAATGATCCCATAACCCACAAAACTCCTAACCCAATAACTTCAATAACCTGCCAACCCTTCATCCTCATTAACCATATTAACCACTATTGTCCATGGTTAACCACCATTGACCATGGTTGACCACTAATGACCTTATTAACCATGCTTAACCATAATTGACCATGGTTGAAAATTGTTGGCCATCATTTATCTAGTAACCCACTCATCATAAGCTCCTAACCCATATTGTTCTATGTTTACTAATGTGGACTTCTAGTCAACATTGGTCCCTTGTCAAAACTAGGTCCACCTACCCCTAACCCATTCACTAACCCATTAACCACTTGATCCATTAACATTGAAACCGACTAATCTCAATAACTCATTAAGCCTTAACCATCACTAACCATATCCATTGTCATTAACCATTGTTAACCATATTAAATATGATATCTAAGACCCTTATGACTTGTTTGACCCTATATTGATCCCTAAGTCTCCATATTACAACTAATCCTTATGACCCCTATGATTGAGTCTTTGACCCTAAGAATTTTATCGTAACTTTTGATCACTACAACCTTGGACAAATTATACCTCATAACCTATATGAAAATGGTCAACCACTAACACAATCACTCCCTCGCACATTATGACCCAAAAAATGTAACCCCTAAGGCATTATGGCCTTGAAAAAACTAAATCCTTGATACAACTTGACACTTAATCCATATGACACCTAATGTAATAAACTCGTAATATCTTATGACCACAAACACACTAAGCCCCTAATATACTATGACCACTAATCATTGTGGTCTTGGACACCATGTACACCCTAATCCCTATGAACCTTAACATGGTTGACCCTTAAAACAATCACCCCCTTGCATATAGTGACCTTGAAGATATGAACTTCCTAATACACTATAATCCCAAACACATTATTCTCCCTATAAGTACATTAATCCCTTAAGAAATTATGACCTAAAACACACTAAACCCTTCATACATTGACCCCTTAATACATTATTACTCTAAACACACTAACCCGTTGACTTGGATCTCAAGTTAATTATTTTGATTTGGGTCATTATTCACTATCTAATTATTAAGGATGTGAATTACTAGTTTCTGCAATTCACTTATAACAAGACCACCATATTTATTAAAATTATTCTTAGATGATGACCAATTCAAGCATATTTTGGCATAACACCACCAATTATGTTCTTTTTAATGAAGGTTAAGTGCATTGTTCCACAATCCATACCAATAAGAATTCTTTCAATGAGTTGAAATTCATCAAGTGTACTCCTTCCATGGAGGGATATGGTACTTTCATTCAAGTTTTCACAAGTTAGAGACATCTACAAAAAATTATGGAATCTTGTGTTCAATATTTTGTACTCAACATATGTTTCAAACTACAAATTTGAGTACATCATCGAGAGTTTAACTCATTAGAGAAAAGATAACCAAATACTAATAACTACTTAATCAAATTAATTCTTCAAGGTATCTGGCCAATCATTAATAATGTCGGCTTGGATCCTTAGTTAATAATTTTGATTTGGGTTATTATTTATCATCTTATTTTTAAGGATGCAAATTACCTATTTCCATGAGTATCTTAGATTAAGACTGTCGTATTTATTAAAATTGTTCTTAGATGATGACTAATCTGAGTGAATTTTGGTACAACACCACAAATTATGCAATATTTTAAGTAGGTTAAGTGCATTTTTCCATGAGTTATGCAAATACACATTATTTTTTGTGTATGGTATGAAGAGTAATTGAATACCATGGTTGAATCAATGTCAGAGGTTGGGAAAGGAAAGTAGCTTGAAAGCTTATATATGTACAAATAATTAGGCTTAGTTGAGCAAAGACTACCATCTTAATAACCCAAAGTGAAACCACCACATACATAATTCATGTCCCTTGTTGGCACGTCATTGTAAGACCCTAGGTTCAATTTACCTAACCAACAAAACCATTCAGATACCAGCCCTTTCGACATCACTTGCATGCAAGTGAAGCCTCACCTAAGGCATCTATTGGGGCTGCAGGAACCAAGTTTCTGTAGGAATGAGGGGATGGGAGGTGATCATCGTATTCATTATTACTTATCTACTCGATGTGCATTATCCTGTGTTTGTTATTCCTTGACTACTTAGTAATTGATTTTATGCAATACCATCGTGACACAAATTTCAACATAAACAATTCACCATAACATCTATAACTATTGCACAGTAATCATATAGTAAAAAAATCTAGTCTAACATGCATGAACCTACTATTCATAAACAATCACATGAATCACACACATAGATACACATAGTTAATGTGGTTCACCCAATCTTTGGGCTACGTCCACAATGATTGGCTTCTTTATTATTATTTCATTAATCATTACAGGCTTGCACACTACACTACAATAGATTCATCATGTTATCAGTCCCCGCCCTGCCTAGCCTCTCTACAATGCAAGCCTCTCTCCACAAATCTCCTTCCCCACTCAGACATAGACTTTCTTTCTCAAATCATCACCTATTGAACCCTAACCAATGAACAATTAATCAATAAAAAATTTGAACAACAAACAACTACCAATAGATCATAACCAAATAGAACTCCATTCTTCCTGAATCATTACATATTTATACATGGAATCTAGGGCTTAAAACCCTACTTGTTTATCCCAAAAACCCTATTACAACTCATTCTGACTCATTAAAACTCATGTTGACTTGTTTTTTGGGCATTATTTTCCTAATTTTGTTTCTGCATGTTTCTTTTGCATTCCTGATAGTTGTTCTTCATGCTTTTGTGTGTCTTTCTTCTTTTGCATGTTGAATTGGTGTCCTTCCTTTTCACCTGATTTGTCTTATTTATTTATTCTCTTGCTTTATTCTCCACCAAGTATGATTTTACTGTGCATTTCAATCCTAAATGCGCCTTTTTTGTGCACTCTGCTCACGCCTTCTCTTATTTCTTTTGTTGTTGCGCATCTCCCATACATAGGATTTTCCTCAAAACTATATCCAAAATGCATGTCCAATAGGCTCCCAACACTTACCTATGTCTTGTCTCGAGCCACTCAATCCTATTTCATCACGCTCCTCCATGCCTCCATGAACTTTTGGAGGTTTTCCCTCGTTGTCTTGACTTCTTTTATTACTTCTTCTTCCATTCCCAAAATTTCATCTACAGCCTACACAGTCAAGGTCATGAGTTTCTCCCTAGTGTCGTGCGTTACTTGTTTTGTCGTTTCATGTGTTTCTTTCATTGTCATGCCTTCCATCATAGCCAATTCCCCTATTACTCTGAGTGCTTCATTTTTATTAGGTTCCAATTTCAGTAGAAAGTAGAGTGTTGATGCTTTCATTGTTTTTTTGGGCTTACTCCTGTGCGCTTCTTATTCTATCCTTGATCTCCTTCAACTCTGGATTCATCATGAGTTGCGTCCAAATATGCGTACTCTCATCGCACAACCTTGTGCACTCCTGGTCTATACTCTCAATATTTTCCACTGAGGTTTTCCTTGTCATTTCCCTTTGCTCCTTTTTCTCAAGAGGTGTCCCTGGCATGGTGCATGATTCCAAGTCTTCAATATTGGTGTGGAAGCCTTTAATGACTTTGTAAATTATTGAGACTTGTTCTTCCATTGTGGCTTGTACCACCATTGGTACTTCTGGGATCTCCTTATAGATATTTTGTATGGTCATATGTATCCGTTGTGCCATTTTCTCGGCCTCGTCCTTATATTTTAGTGTTTTCTCATCCTTTTACTCAGCCTCACTCTTCTCTTTCAACGTTCTTTTAAATTTTTCTTCAACCTCGCTCTTCTCCTGCATAGCAGTTGTATACTTGTGTTGCATTTATGCCTTCTTGTCTATCACCTTGGTCAGCTCTCTACATGCTAGCTCTGTGTGAAACCTTATCTCCTGCATAATATCGGCCTACAATCTATGTAGCTCTGTTGTGGGCATCCGAGAAATGACTAAGTCTAGATGACTTAGTGCTCTCACCTTGTCTTGCAGTTCTTGCATCGGGAACTCAACTACATCTTATGCAATCTTTAACACTCTGTGCCTGACTGCTAACTCTTACAGGAGTGAAGTGGTAGTCCATGCTTCCTCAATTTGGCTTGTTGACGGTCCTTCACCCGAGTCTCTCTTTGGTGTTATGCTCATTGTCTCCAATGGTTGTTGTATCGTCATTAATTGGTCATGCACCTTCTGGTGCATTTCATCTTTTTTTTGTGATGCTTCCTCAATTAGCTCCGCTGCGACATCCCTCACTTGGTAGTTGATTCTATCCATGTCATAATCTGTTATAGTATAGACAAGCGGTACTTTGTGGGATTTCATCTTTTTGTGCGCAGCTACGGTTGGGCCCTTCCCCTTGTATTTTTGTTTGACCCCTTCACTTGGGACTATTTATTGTGTTGATTCTGTTTATGGTCCTATATTTGGTGTATTCCTTGGGCCATTGTGTTTCCCATTGCCCTGTTTCTCAATTATTTCTTCCTCATCATTGTCTTCTTCTTCTTCATCATCAGGGTGCTCTGTTTTTTCCCCTGGAACTTTCCACTCTTCCTCCCAGTCATTGGCAATCAGGCATACATTTTCTGTTGTCAACTTGTAGCTTTTTGGCAGCCACTAGCGCGCAGGGTCTCTTTTTGGCTTGGATGTACATGTGGTGCATCCCTTCTTTAAAGTGCACAATATCCTAGTAAGTCTCTACAGTTTGGGTGGTGATGCACGGTATATGCATTATGATATGTCTAATTTATTCAAGATAGACATAGAATGTAGCATTGTTATCTAGTTGTCTCCTCATGTTTTTCGTATTCCATAGGTTGCACTACCTCTACTTGATGTTTTCAAAAACTAGAAATCGTCAGGCTCCTTCCATCCAACTAGTGTGATTAGAATGAGAAGCCAGGCATAATGAAATTTCATGCCTTTCTCCTAGGATTTTGTCCAATCTACCAAAAATTGATTTACTAGAAATGTGGCCCAATTCATTTGGATCCTGTTGAGGGGTCTAAGATTCCTTTAACTCAACAGAAGGAACCAAACCCGCCTAAGAGGCCCAATAAGACTTGTAAGTGTTTGATGAGTGGTAAGGTTCTCATGATTTATGATCTGGATGGGTATATCGATGGGATTTAATTGTGACTGACAAACATATATGTCCTTTTTTTTAATCCTTCTCCTTAGGCTAGTCAGTTCTCTTTTTGGGTTCTTTTTCTAACGTTAAAACAAAAGGAAGATGAAACTCTAGACTAGATGACAGAGAGAAGATAACTATGTGTTTTGGTGGAGGGCTCAATTTAGGATAACCTTTACCCTAGCATGCAAACAAAAAATGTCTAAAAAAATTCAAATTAGCATTAATACCATTTTAATTAGTGGACTTTCAACATCGTCTGGGATAACAATTGAAAAAAATAAACATACATGTGATAAAAATCTAGTGCAAGAAAAGTAATTTCCAATACTCTATCATCAATCATAGGTTAACACAATCGATTTCTAGTCATCAATTAGAATAAAAGAATGGTTACAGCATCATAAGATAACTTTAAATACAGGTACAACAAATCTTACTCAACAACGCATCAAATATCAAATCTGAAGACAGAGATAACCCTCCTTGGTCTAAACACATTCATGCCCTAGATTATAGAAGTGTCTTTGGTTCTAAACATAACTTCAATTAAATAAACTTGCACATAAGTAGTTCTATTAAAAAATTTAAAAAACAACTCTCTCCAAAACCATCAACCTCTTAAACACGAGGTCGATTTCCCTATTTATAAAGAATCACTAAGCTAAAAATCACTAATAAAGTCGTGTTAAGTGAAACAAAATGACATGTGGCAGATTTAATTCTTTGTTCTCCTAAGATCATCTAATCCTTTCACTGCAGTGGATTATTTCTATCATATTCCAACCACTGGAAGAAAAGGTCTTCGCATGTATTTTCATATGGGAACCTATGTTGATCCATCGGGGTGGAGAGAACTTCCTTTATCTCTACTGCCTGTTCCTTGTACTTGATCAATTTGACACTTCCCAAGCTTCCCAGTGTGTATAGATGCTCCATGTTATCTTCTTGTGCTAGTTATTGTTGTGTTTCATGATCAGGCACGTTCGGCTCCTTGGCATGGGATTTTCTTGGATGCTCTGTAGGTTGGTCATCCTTCCTGGTCTCAATTATCGGCTACGCTTCCACTCCAGATGAGAGAGTAGGCAGAAGCTCAGTATCGATTGAAGGTTCGGTTGGTGGGGTGCCAATTTATGGTAGATTTGTTCCTCCTTGTTCACCTATTTCCATCTCATATTTGGATATGGTACTATGCATTTGAGTCTCTCTTGTTTGTTATTTCTCTAGTGAACTGAGAAATTCAGCCTCAGAAGTGATTTTGGTGTCCTGGTTTCCCTCCCGACGTTCCGGTACCATTTCATCAGGAGCCAGAGTAGATACTTCGCCTGGGGTTTCCTCCTGGGTGATTACAACTGAAGATATCTGTGAAGCCTCCGAGCCTTCATCATCATCATATATAGTGATTAGGTCCACAAGAATGGTTGGCACCCCTATTCCGCTTGATACTACTGTTGGACTTTGTTGAGCTGTAGCTATTATCGGAGATCTCACCTGGATAGTTTCTTCCCAAACAACATTTTTTCTTGGTGGAGCGGTACTTGAGGCATTTGGCCCTACCTCCCGGTCATTGGTTTTGATCGGGGTAATCCTCAGCGATTCAATCAAAGGGTTAATTGGGGGATCTTGTTCTTCCATTTGTATGACTCTTTGGGCTTTTTCCAGTAACAACATCCCCCTCCTTCGTGCCTATGTTTCCTCCATTGTTCTGCTTTCGTCTCTGACCCTAAGAGCTTATTGAGTTGTCTTATCTATTGTCTCAACCTACTCGTCCAGGGACATCACTTTGAACTTAGTCATATTCGGATTGGCCCTTCTTTGTAGTACTTCCTCCCAGACCTCGACTCCTTCAGTGAAGATTTTGTCTTCAAAATTATCATGAGAATACGTCTAATAGGAGGATACATGTGTCACATGTTGGGGAACTAATCCCTTGTGGTCGTGCTTACGAAAGTGAATTGTATGAAACTGGTACTTGAGCTGATTGAGCCCCTCCTGTTTCGCATCCACAGTGTCTTTGACCATGTAACATCCTATGTGGAAACCGTAGGGAATGAAATCTCTCTTCTTGTCTTCGACCAGAGAGGCATTGTATCCTTGCAAGATGGTTTTTTAGTAGATATCCCCCAAAATGAGGTGATCCAGGACATGAACAGGGAGAAGGTGGGGTGTGTCGGTACCTCTGAACTCTCTAATATAAGTTCTAATTTCTTCGAAGTACCAGTGGACAACTTTTTATATCATCTTCTTTGCCGCCACCGAAAGTCGAGGGAACTCTTTTCTAAAAATGAGGAAGTAAACCCTAGCTAGGAAATCATCACATATTAAAGCATATGATCTCTTATATCTAATTTCCCACAATATGATGAAATAGACATGTATAGGCAATTCAAAAACATGCCAGCTCAAATTCATACTTGCAAAAACGTTCCTTGCACAAATTACATCCAGCAAGTAGGATGCCATGTAGAAAGATAGAACCTCTCCTTCCTTTGGTGTTTGAGCCTGTGAAATATTTATACTGAGCTTCTTGGAGATAATGGCTCCCAAATTGAAGTTTCTCCCTAAAATTTCCATGGTGTATGCTAATGGTATCCATGCCTTTGAAAATTTGGAGTAATCCTTTTCTCCATATAATCGACATATTAACGTTGTTAGATACATGTATGGCTCTCGGAGATTTACTATGTTGTACTAGCTAGTGCTCATGTTTGTGAATTTCTTGTCTTCTTTCCACCATGAGGCTATCAATCGGTTGGTATCATGAATCTCGTAGAACTTGACCACGAAGTCTTTGTTTAGCCTTTCCTCTAGGTCTCTAAGTTTGTAGTACTTTTGCACCTTTGTCGGAAGGAAAACACCAACACACTCACCTTATTCATTGTTGATGGTGCACTTTACCGTGTCGACATGGTCAATTATCCATCCCAAGGCTTCAATGCTAGGTAAAACTGGGGTTCGGCTAGCCACCCTATGCAGATTTGACCTCTGAATGTTTGGAAACACCTTATCATCCAATATTCAGACATCTGGGTGTGAGGCATGAACTTAGGGTAGTCCTCCTAACTAATTTTGTTGTACAGGTCGTCCCAATGTGGGAGCACCACTTTAGACCCTGTGGTCACTTTTATGTCACTGGACGTTGGAGGCTAGATAAACTTCTTCTTGGTGGACGTGTGGATAACCGATTTTGTCTTTGAGGTGAAATCCAACTCCCTTACAACACTTGGTGTAGATCCTTCCCTGACCTCTAGTTCCTTTATATTGGGTGTCCTTGGTGAGCACTTAGTTTTCATCTTTCTTGGAGGCATTTTATGCAAACAGGCGGAGTGAGATTGATCTAGGTGGATATTGGTGGCCACCCACCTATTCCAACTAGCTCCTCTTGTTCATTTTTGTTCATTACGTTCTTCTGTACTTCTTTGTAATCATGGTTTCTACACTTATGGGGTTGTATGAATACCTAAAAATCCTCTAGGTGGATACTGGTGGCCTGTTGCCTAATCCAACTGGCTTATTTTGTATGTTTTCATGTCAGCACATCTTGTTGTATTTCCAGGGCCATTTTGGAACCCTAAACATTGTTTTTTTGGCTCTCCACAGTCAAAATCTAGACGGAGTTAGATTTTGATGGTGCAATGTGTAGTTCTATGAAATACCTTTCCAACAGGCTATCACGCGCCTAAAACGTAGGTCGTATCCAAAAGTTACGACCTCGCGAAGTTGAGGTACCAACTTACCCATAGTGGCCCACATGACTTTTGGCGTTTCACCTTCTAGGGTTAGGATTTTTGATGTCTAGGATTTTGGCATTCATGAGTAATATAAAAAATGCCTCTAGAACCTCATTGTAATCATTCTACTCAGAAGGATGCGCATAGCAGCCACATCTCTTCTCAGAGATAGCTACCACTATTCGAGCAAGTGTTTCAGTTCTGCAGTTTTATAGTTTCATCCTATTTCATTTATTTAATAGAAGATATTGTTCACTGGACATTTGTGTTACTCTTCATATCTCTTTGTTTATTGTATTCAGTCTGTAATCAGTTCGTTCCGCTCCTAAATCCATATCAGTGGTATCAAAGTGGTCTACTCTTCATTTATTTTTCTTCGTGCATGTCCCCGACAAGAGTTGGGTACAAAAAGTTGGGACTCGAACCACTTGAGTCATTGCAAGATTGGTCATGTTGAGCCCAAAAAAAACCCATGGGGGATGAAAATAAAGATGATGGAGCAAGAAATCATGTTAAAATGTTGCTCAAGGAAACCCCCGCGCGACAAAGGAATGAAATGATGGACAAATTTGCATAGATCCTTCAATGACTTCCCACAGGAGAAGCATCTTCATCAAGCATCCATGCAACCCCCTTCAAGGTACAGGTAAATTTTTATATTCCATTATTTGAAGGACTAATATATGCGGATGTTGTAGATAAATGGTTGAATTTGCTCGAAGGGTATTTTTCAGTCCACAATTTCTCCAAAAGGGAAAAGATTACTTTTTTAGTCCTTAGGGTCATCCCCCATGTTAAGGACTAGTGGGATACTTACTCTGAGCAAAGGTTCATAGAGGAATATGCAATATTTGTGGTGGCCCCTACATGGGATTCCTTTCGTGACACCATTAAAGAACAACACTACATTGTTGGAAGCTACAAGGACTATTATACCAAATGGACCACCCTATGTCAAGAAAGGGACTAGACAGTACCAGATTTCACCAATATTTTCCATACCCTGTGCATCAAATTCAGTGTCAAAGAATCTGAGCATCATCTGGTGCTCAAATACCGTAGTTTTTTGCATAGATACATTCAAACAAAAATGGAGTTTTTGGACATCGCCTCATTTGGCACGGATTATAGATACGTTGTCAAGATCAAGCAGAAATTTAAGCAGAAGAGGTGAGAGTTTGGACCTACAAACTCTTCACAACTGAAATAGGGAAAAGGCGACCCCAACCCACACAATAAAGGACCGAGCTGAGATGGTCGATCTCAGGACAACTAGTACAAGCCAAAACACAAGAAAGGAAATGAGAAGATGAAGAAGGACATGTGAAAATGGTGTGAGTACCATAAAATCCCTTAGCACAACACTGAATAATGTCTCTCCAAGAAGTCACTCGTGGTCATGCTGAAGGATTCTGAGTCAGAGCCGATTCCAGTTCTAAATCAAATCCCAAAGGAGGGAAGCGGATTATCGATGTTGAACCCAGAGCCACGGTCTCTACCACCAAAATCCATCTAAGAGAACGAAATGAACCAGAGGAAGGGGAATGCCTCTTTCACTCACAGATGTGGGTAAAGTGGGCTCCACTTCATTTCATTGTCGATAGCGGCAGTCAGAAGGACCTGATTTCAGTAGAGGTCATCATGCAGTTGTACCTGCCAATGACACCTCACCCGCAACCTTACACCATCAGCTAGCTTCGCTAAGGAAGAGATCTTTGTGTCAGCCAACAGTGTCGTCTACCCAATGACATCAAGCCTTTCAAAAATGAGGTATTGTGTGATATTGCTCCCCTTGAATTTTGTGATGTTCTTTTAGGACAACCATATTTGAGGAAGTGTCATGTTGTGTATGAGTCTAGAGCCCACAATGTTATTATTAATTTGGGTAGAAAATTGTACAGGATACCAGAGGTAGCGCTGCCTACCTCTATTTCTTTAATCTCTACTAAGAAATGCAGTAAGGTCATTTCACAGATCGGGAAGTTCATCTTATTTGTGATCCATGCTCATAGCAAGAAGAAGGTCGTCGCTAAATCCATGGCCTCTACACAGAGCCTCTCTTTGCAGTATAATAAAGTGGACAGGATCATGGAAGAATGCAAAGACATCTTCTCCTCACCCACCGGGGTACTGACGCACTGCCAAGTCAAGCATTCAAATGATCTGACCCTCGGTGCACCACTACTTAATGTACCAATCTATCGTCGCTCGCTGATGGAAAATGATGAAATCAGACATCAAATCCAAGATATTAGTCAAAAGGGGCACATCATACCCATCTCCTCCCCTTGTGGAAGCCCAATTGTAGTGGTGCGGAAGAAGGATGGGACTTGGCGACTCTGCATTGATTACATAGCCTTAAACAAAATCACGGTCAAGAATCGGTACCTGATTCCCAGGATTGATGACCTCCTTGACCAACTCAAGGGGGAAAATTTCTTCAGCAAGATTGACCTAAAGTCTAGTTACCACCAGGTTCCCATCAAACCAATGAATGTATGGAAGAGAACCTTCAAATCTAAAGAAGGTCTCTTCGAATG
>ML818947.1:95871-112723 GCA_009831015.1 Picea engelmannii | reverse complement strand
AGTCTAAGATCAAAGAGGACATTCACATGTCCACAGGGGAATTTTCCTACAACAATAGGGGAGGAAGTAATATTGGAAAATGAGTTTCTAGAACAAGGATGCGACTTAGAGGATCAAGGAATGAGGGAAGCTTTCAAAACTGTCAGCATAATATTGCACCAAGGATGTCCTCCTCACCCATGCCCTCATACGTGATTTTATACTATCCTGAAGAGGTTGAGGTGGTTGAATTTTGTAGTGTATGGTCCAAGGGAATTTTGGAAACGATCCCAACCGAAAAACCCACCCGAAAATGTGGAATATTTTTATTTTCTCATTTTTGAGGGCATCCGCGAGTTGCAAACTAGCAAGGTGTGAACATTCACAGTTTGCACAAGGGTGACTCGCAGATGGAAACAAAATGGTTGTTTTTTAGGTGATGTTGATGAAGGAGGATGGGATTTAAGTTTGCAATATAGGGAAAAGGACTAATTCATATCACAAATGCAATTGATGTGGCAATTTATGGTATAACACTCATGAAACAAAATTGTCAAATAATCCATTAAACAATATTATATATGATAATATAAAAATTGTTACCAATTTATAAATATTTCAATGAAGTAACCCATGATTAGTTCCATGCACAAGCACATATATTTCATGTCAAGTATAAATACCAACACAAAATAATTATAAACTTATTTGATTACACACACACACAAGTGTCAAGTACATTGAGCTTCCACACACAGACACATAGACACACACAAGTTAAATACATTGCGTTCCCAACTAATCCACATAAAATACCAACAATTACTTATATTCTCCAACTAAGAAACATACAAATTCACCAATACAACAAGTCTCCATGAACTTAACAACATCAAGGTGTAATTAGTACTTGCTACATGGAATAAGTTTATTGGGGGTGGGATATGTTTCCTATAAGAAAAATATCAACAAATCTGAGTTCATCCTAGAGACCCATTGATCTAAAAGATTGTTTTATGGTCTTAAGGTCAATTTAACGAGGATATGAATCCCCCTACATTTTTATAGAGGTGGTACTCCTCTTTGGATGAAATGTTGGAAGATTCTTGGTATGGTCTTACAATGAATGTAAAGGGTGAATGCTAAAGAGAAAACCCTGAAAGATCTTCTAAGAAAGATTATATATACAAATGTACAACCCTTATTTACAGTTATGTGAATAAACAAATATACATCAGATCATTTAAAGAAATAAAAGATAAAGTGTGTTAGCAGAGATTTGTGTCTACAAGGTTTTGGAGTCTCCTTTCAACAAACATTTTCCCTTTCTTGTGAGATAAATTGAACTTGGAATCTACTATAACTTTTGCAAGATGAAGAAATCGAAAGGTATTCAAAGAAATTTAAATGATAACTTCATTATTAATCAAAAAATATTTTGATAGGCAATACATTTGAAATCACATGCTTTCAACTCACGTATGAGAAATCACTAATATAATACCCTGAAATAGTTCTTTGCAAGAGGAATTTATAAAAATATCCCAATATGACAAGTTCAATAATGTTTGGAGCAAGAGAAATGAAACAACCTCAAATACTCCAATGAGAATCACATGAACTGAAATAAACCACATCAACTTTTTACAAGTAGAGATCTCACTCATTTGGACCTAAAATGTTATAAGATGACTGAATTATTCTAGAGAAAGAACTGCTCATACCCAAATCTTCCTGTTTTCCATACATTCATGGAAGATTTTATGGAAAGAAACAAAAAGGAATAAGATGTAGAGAGAAAAGTTTTAGCAGGCCAGTCAACAAAAACTTGGAGAGATAGAGATTTTGCTTCTTGCAGACTCTTCACCACTATAGAAACTTTTGATTTCCAACCCCTTGATTGTGCCTTCTCTTTCCCTTTTAAAATATGCTCTCAATGTTCTTGAAGTATTTAAGGTTTGCCTTTCTAGAACTTTCCACAATTCCTTTTTGGAATAAACCATTTTTAATTTGTACTTTATTGAATTATGATTAATGAATTTATAGCATTGAAATTTGTTCCTCCAAGTAGGGCCCACTTATTTCTTTATAAAATCCATTTAATAAATTTTCGATTCCAAAATTTGAAGCTGACTTCCTTAAACAAGAGTGGATTGTGTTTTAATTTTTTGAAAATGATAGTTGATTTCTTATCCATGGAAACCCCTCTAGAAGTAATCTTAATCATCCCAACTTTCCAACGAGTCTTCTTGAGCGTGATTTGGAGTTTTGGATCTCCAATTATAGGCTCGGGAAGTTGAGGTTCCAAACAAATTTACCAACAAAATATGAAAACATAGTTGATTGTTCTTTCAATTTCTAGGAGAATTATGGCAAAATTTATCTCTTGATACATGTTTCATTGTCCTCCTCATTGAATTCCCTTTCCAACGAAGAATGGTTTTCCCAAAACGGACACCTAGATCTTGAGTTATGAACTTCTTAAGATTGTTGCCCAATAGTCGTCCATCAATTTCGTGAGTCAATCCTAGATCTTCATCAAAATCCACCCTTTTAAAACAAATTCCAATCCCACATCCATTGTGGTCGTGAGTTTTTAAGTGTTTATAATGAAAAGTTTACCATAGTCCTTATGTGGAATAAAATAGACTATAGAGACTTTATTGTAGCTCTCGTGCCTTAGGAAAGTTTCATGAATTAATAAAAGTTTGATGGCCCAGTCAACATCCAATCATAGCCCAGTCATAACCCAGTCAATGCCCAGGTTATCTCCATGTCATAACCCAGTTAGTGCCCATATCATCGCCATGTGTTACCCATGGGTAATTCTATGTCACTGCTACATGTCATTAATGGATTACTTTACTTCACTACCACATGTCATTTGTGTATGGGTCCATGTCACCGCCAAGTGTCATTAAGGGAATGGTCCACCTCAGTGCCACATGTCCCAATATGGTAGGTCCACAAAAGGGGGAAGAAAATCAGGATAGGAAATAATATTAAAAAATTAAATGTAGGGTTTGTAGAGTTACGAGAATGCTGAGGTAACAGACCTGCAAACCTAAAGGTAAGAATGAACTAGAAAATGGAAATGAATTATGGGAAAATGGAAATGAATTATGGAAATGCACGTAGAAATTGTGAAAATATAGAAAATGGAAATAGGAAAAGTAAAATGGTAAATGGAAAATGGAAAATGAAAATGTAAATGGTAAACGATAAATGGAAAATGAAAATGAATTATGAAAATATATAAGTGGACATGGAAAATGGGAATGAATTATGAAAATGAATGTGGAAATGAATTATGAAAATGACTAAGTGGTGGGTATTATGAAAATTAACTAGGTGGATAACAAAAATGAAAATAGGCAAAGTATGGAATCAATTAAGTATGGAAATGGTTAAATGTGGAAATGGTTAAGTATGGAGGATAGTGAGGAGCGAGAGAAGAGTGAAAAGAAGAAACAATGGCTAAGTATAAATATAAAGTGATGTGAAATGAATATGAGACTAAGTATGAGAAAATGGATAAGAGAATATGAAATTAGTGAGAAAAATGGCTAAGTATGGAATGAGAGTAAGAGAGTATGTGAGAAAGGACTAAGTGTTGCACATGGAAGAATATGGGCATAATACTTAGAAAAAAAATGATTCTTTGAAGTTCTTCTTGCAATCTCCTTATTAGGTGGTTGGACAAAAACGTGGATATCTTGAGCATATAGAATTTGATTTTTAATCTGTAAAATGCATGATGAAGCTGGGACTGGGGGATACACCATGAATTGATAATTGTTCAAGATTTATTTCTTATTATATCATTTTTTTTTTGTTTTTCCAAGAGAAATAAATCTAGTTGATAAAAGTTTTTGATTAACATCTAGTTGCCACTGTGGGACAGTGACCCCCTGTGGGTTGCTAAGAATATAAAATCCTGGTTTGGCTGCCTTCTCCATTGGGCTATGTAGTCATATTAAAAATAAATTCTTGTATTTCCTCCATCATTGGTTACCTCTTTATTTTGTTGCATCTTGTAAATCTATTGATGGGCTTGGTGGGGAAGGCAAAGGAGTATCACGACATGAAATAACTTCTTTGGTGGAGTCGCCATGGGGATTTTCTTGAGTTTCTTGAATCTTTCCAATGGAATTACTATGTATTTTTAGATTTTTTTCAGTGGAATCACCAAGGAGTTCATCCTCTCAAATATTTGATGGTTCTTGGTTCTTTTTGAGGTCATTCAAATATCTCTAGATAATATTTTTATAAATCTCGTGCATCTAGAAGAAGTTGTTGTCTTCTTGAATCTTATTTTCAAAACTTTGAACCATGGAGACTCTATTTCTTCAATCAGATCTGTAACAAAGCCTCAGATATCTTGGAAATAAATCGTCCCTAGTATGGTCGTAAAAAATGTTTATCTAAAATACATTTTTACGATCTTAAGGTCATCCTCACAAGGATATGAATCCCCCTATGTTTTTATAGAGGTAGTAATCCTCTTTGGATAAATTGTTGGAAGATTCTTGGTATGGTCCTACAATGAATGAAAAGGGAGAATACATAGAGAAAACCCAGAAAGATCTTCCAAGAAATCTTATTCTACTTTTTAGAAGTAGAGATTTCACTCATTTGAACCTGAAATGTTACAAGATGACTGGAGATTTCTAGTGAAAGAACTGCTAAGACCCAAATTTTCCATTGAAACCAATCTAGAAGTAATCTTCATCATCCCAACTTTCCAACAAGTCTTCTTTAGCATGATTTGTAGTTCTAGATCTCCAATTATAGGCTTAGGAAGTTGAGCTTCCAAACAAATTTACTAGAAAACAATGAAAACAAAGCTGACTGTTATTTTACGTTCTTGGAGAGTTATGGCCAAAGTCATCTCTTGAGACCTGTTCCGTTGTCTTCCTCATTGAATTCCCTTTCCAACGAGGCATGGTTTTCTCAAAATGCACACCCAGATATTGAGTTATGAACTTCTTAAGATCATTTCTTAGTAACCATCCATCAATTTCGTGAGTCAATCCTAGCCCTTCATGAAAATTCGCCCTTTTAAAACAAATTCCAATCCCAAATGCATTGTGGTCATGATTTTTTAAGTGTTTATAATGAAAATTTTACCATAGTCCTCATGTCGAATAAAGGAGACTATAGAGACTTTGGTGTAGCTCTTATGCCTTAGAAAAGTTATATGACTAAACAATATTTTGATGGCCTAGTCAACATCCAGTCTAAGCCTAGTCATAACCTAGTCAGTGCCCATGTCATTGCCCAGTCATAACCGAGTCAGTGCCCATGTCATTGCCATGTGTCACTCGTGGGTAGGTCCACATCATTTCCACATGTCATTAATGGATCGATTTACTTCACTGCCACATGTCATTTGGGTATGGGTCCATGTCATTGCCATGTGTCATTAAGGGAATGGGCCACCTCAGTGCCACATGTCCCAATATGATAGGCCCGCGAAAAAAGGGGGAAGAAACCAAGGATAAAAAAAATATTAATAAATTAAATGTATGGTTTGTGGAGTTACGAGTATGCAGAGGTAAAGGAGGTAGGTGGGGGGAAAATAAAATGGTAAATGGAAAATGGAAATGTAAAGTGGTAAATGGAAGATGAAAATGTAAAATGGTAAATGGAAAATGAAAATGAATTATGAAAATAATAATGAAAATAAATAAGTAGACATGGAAAATGGGAATGAATTATGAAAATGAATGTGGAAATGAATTATGAAAATGACTAAGTGGTGGGTATTATGAAAATTAACTAAGTGGATAAGAAAAATGAAAATAGGCAAAGTATGGAAATCAGTTAAGTATGGAAATGGTTAAATATAAAGTGAAGTGAAAGGAATATGAGACTAAGTATGAGAAAATGGATAAGAGAATATGAAATTAGTGAGAAAAATGGCTAAGTATGGGATGATAGTCAGAGAGTATGTGAGAAATGACTAAGTGTTGCACATGGAAGAATATGGGCATAATACTTAGAAAAAAAATGATTCTTTGAAGTTCTTCTTGCAATCTCCTTGTTAGGCGGTTGGACAAAAACATGGATATCTTGAGCATATAGACTTCGATTTTTAATCTTTAAAATGCATGATGAAGCTGGGACTGTGGGAATACACCATGAGCTGATAATTGTTCAAGATTTATTTCTTATTATATCAATTTTTTTTTGTTTTTCCAAGAGAAATAAATCTAGTTGATAAAAGTTTTTGATTAACATCTAGCTGACACTGTGGGACAGTGACCCCCTATGGGTTGCTAAGAATCTAAAATCCTGGTTTGGCTGCGTTCTCCATTGGGATATGTAGTAATATTCAAAATAAATTCTTGTATTTCCTCCTTCATTGGTTACCTCTTTATTTTGTTGCATCTTGTAAAGCTATTGATGGGCTTGGTGGGGAAGGAAAAGGAGTATCACGACATGGAATAACGTCTTTGGTGGAGTCGCCATAAGGATTTTCTTGAGTTTCTTGAATCTTTCCAATGGAATTACTATGGATTTTTAGATTTTTTTCAATGGAATCACCAAGGAGTTCATCCTCTCAAATATTTGATGGTTCTTGGTTCTTTTTGAGGTCATTCAAATATCTTTGGATAATATTTTTATAAATTTCGTGCATCTAGAAGAAGTTGTTGTCTTCTTGAATCTTCTTTTCAAAACTTTGAACCATGGAGACTCTATTTCTTCAATCAGATCTGTAACAAAGCCTCAGATATCTCGAAAATAAATCGTCCCTAGTATGGTCATAAAAAATGTTGATCTAAAATATAGTTTTATGATCTTAAGGCCAACCTCATGAGGATATGAATTCCCCTACGTTTTTATAGAGGTAGTAATCCTGTTTGGCTAAAATGTTGGAAGATTCTTGGTATGGTACTACAATGAATTGAAAGGGAAAATACGTAGAGCAAACCCAGAAAGATCTTCCAAGAAATCTTATTCTACTTTTTAGAAGTAGAGATTTCACTCATTTGAACCTGAAATGTTACAAGATGACTGGAGATTTCTAGAGAAAGAACTGCTAAGACCCAAAATTTCCATTGAAACCAATCTAGAAGTAATATTCATCATCCCAACTTTCCAACAAGTCTTCTTTAGCATGATTTGTAGTTCTATATCTCCAATTATAGGCTTAGGAAGTTGAGCTTCCAAACAAATTTACTAGCAAACCATGAAAACAAAGTTGACTGTTATTTTACTTTATTGGAGAAATATGGCCAAATTCATCTCTTGAGACCTATTCCATTGTCTTCCTCGTCGAATTCCCTTTCCAACAAGGCATGGTTTTCTCAAAACAAACACCCAAATCTTGAGTTATGAACTTCTTAAGATCATTGCTCAGTAATCGTCCATCAATTTCGTGAGTCAATCCTAGCCCTTCATGAAAATTCACCCTTTTAAAAAAAATTCCAATCCCAAATGCATTGTGGTCATGATTTTTTAAGTGTTTATAATGAAAATTTTACCATAGTCCTCATGTTGAATAAAGGAGACTATAGAGACTTTAGTGTAGCTCTCATGCCTTAGAAAAGTTTCATGACTAAACAATATTTTGATGGCCTAGTCAACATCCAGTCTAAGCCTAGTCATAACCTAGTCAGTGCCCATGTCATTGCCCAGTCATAACTGAGTCAGTGCCCATGTAATTTCCATGTGTCAATCATGGGTATGTCCACGTCATTGCCACATGTGATTAATGGATCGATTTACTTCACTACCACATGTCATTTGGGTATGGGTCCATGTCATCGCCATGTGTCCTTAAGGGAATGGGTCACCTCAGTGCCACATGTCCCAATATGATAGGCCCACGAAAAAAAGGGGGAAGAAACCAAGGATAAAAAATAATATTAATAAATTAAATGTATGGTTTGTGGAGTTACGAGTATGCAGAGGTAAATGAGGTAGGTGGGGGGAACATAAAATGGTAAATGGAAAATGGAAAATGAAAATGGAAATGTAAAATGGTAAATGGAAAATGAAAATGTAAAATGGTAAATGGAAAATGAAAATGAATTATGAAAATAATAATGAAAATAAATAAGTAGACATGGAAAATGGGAATGAATTATGAAAATGAATGTGGAAATGAATTATGAAAATGACTACATGGTGGGTATTATGAAAATTAACTAAGTGGATAAAGATAATGAAAATAGGCTAAGTATGGAAATGGGTTAAGTATGGAAAGGGTTAAATGTGGAAATGGTTAAGTATGGAGGATAGTGGGGAGGGAGAGTATAGTGGAAAGAAGGAAAAATGGTTAAGTATAGAGTGAAGTGAAAGAAATATGGTTAAGACTAGTGGGGAGGGAGAGTAGAGTGGAAAAAAGGAAAAATGGTTAAGTATAGAGTGAAGTGAAAGAAATATGAGACTAAGTGCGAGAAAATGGATAAGAGAATATGAAAGTAATGAGAAAAATGGGTAAGTATGGGATGAGAGTAAGAGAGTATGTGGGAAAGGACTAAATGTTGCACATGTAAGAAGAGAGGCATAACACTTAGAAAAAACATAATTCTTTGAAGTTCTTCTTGCAATCTCCTTATCAAGCGATTGGGAAAAAGCGTGGATAATTTGAGTATACAAACTCATATTTTTAATCCGTACAATGCATGACGATGTTGAGACTAAGGGATACACCATGAACTGATAATCGTTCACGATTTATTTCTTCTGATATCAAAATTATTTATTTTTCCAAGGGAAATTAATTTAGTTGATAACATTTTTTTATCAACAAGACCATAATCCATAATCATGAACAACACTTTTCACACAAAAAAAAATCACTCAAATGGTTGGTTGAAATAATATTTGGATGCAAACATTACATCCCCAAATGTACAAGTCGCTACTAAGTTATCACAATTTTATCATTATTTCAATTCCATGCATATGGAAATGTAATGTAGATGAAGAATTCTACCTATTACTTTGTAGGAGATGGGAAAAATGATCTAAAATATCAATGTTTCATCCCCTACACCTGTGAATATTGTCTACAAACAAAGTGTTATATAGTTATTTTTTACCTGATCACTTGATGGGCATCATCTAGAAGTCAATAGTTTGAGCGAATCACTCATACTACTTTTTCCCCTAAGATTGTAACATTTTTTTGTATGGTCGTTGGTTGTCCATTTACAACCTGTGATCGGGAAGTGATGGTTGCTCCCTTTCCTCGTGCAAGGAGTGACCGATCACTCCCTGTAAGAATGCAAGGTGCGATTAGGTTTGTTAATCCCTTTTTAGAATTGGTTTTGTGAGATGAGATTCAATCATGGATTCTCCGTGGTTCGACCTCAAGAAGTTTTTCATCTTGGGCAGGGAGATCTTATCCAAATTTCCCTTAGATATTATCTCCACTATCCTATAAATAAAGGAGGTCTCTCATGGGAAAGGGAGAGGAAAAGAGAAAGTAAGTTTATGCTGGCAGATTAATCACAGAGCTTGGGAAAGGAAACTGGTTAGAGCTTCAAATTGTAAGTTGTTTTATTTGATTAATAGAATATGCACAAGATGTTTCCCTCTACTTGGATGTGTATGTAACTATTATATTTTTTTGTAGAGAAATCAATGTTCTCATGTGTTATGATACATTTTAGACCTATTGTGAATTTATGCATGATTATTTGGATCTTGTGAAGGGCTTTTGTGTCTCTATGTGTGCAGATCTGAGTTGGTAAAGGCAAAGGACACCTTCGTAGAAACTAACAACTAAGGAGTGTGCAAGGACAACAGTCGCAATCCAGGTAAGCCTTCCATTTTAATAGATCATTTTCATATATAACTTAGATCTAGGAAATCTATAGATTACATCACTATTATGCCTTAGATATAGGAAGAGCCTAAGGGAGGTATCTCCTGCAGCGTGAAAATATCCTACAACAAACTGACGAATCCGCTAGGGAAGCCACTACTGTTTGATTAGTTTTTCTTCCTCAGTTTCTTTGATTTGTCTTTCCAATATCCTTGCATGTTTTAAGCCCGAATTTTTGGTCTTAATCTATTAGTGAAACTTTTCCGAAGCTGTTTGCAAATTATCAGTCTCAGATCTGATAGATCTATTCCAAATTTATTGCCTTTTGTAGTCATATGATCTTGGTCATGACTTGTTTATGCACATAGAGCGACCCTCTATTTTTTGGTCACTTGTTGCTCCATTATTAGGCGTGTCTGCCCTTAAAACACCACTACTTAGTGCGACTAGTGTTTTGTTGGCAGGTTTACAGTTGGGAGTGAGCTTGTGGCAAGAACAACAATGGAAAATAGGCTCGGAAGACATCGTAAGTCCAGATAGGAGGAGCACATAGATGGAGGACATATCTCCGACATTATATCTGAGCGCAGGGTCTGACCATCATTGGATCTAGGAGAACCTGTACGTTCTTTAAAGTGAAAGGAGAAGCGGGCTTACAAAATCCCGAAAGCAGGAGGACCGTCCATCTTCGGGCAGGACACGTGGTCATAGATCAACATTTCACTGACAGGAAAGTCAAAGGAAGGAGGTTCTCTAACCCCCCAAACTTGCGATATGTGAGATCACGAAATGATCCTGGTCGTTGAAGCTAGAGGACACATGGCGAGCGATTGGCATTTCGTCGATTGAAAGGTCAAAGGCACAAGGTGCTCTATCCTTCCAACTCGCGAAACGTAAAATGAAGATATAATCTCAATCGTTGGATCGAGGAAAAATCTGGACCGTCGATCCAAGAAGGACATGTGGCTAAAGATCAACATTTAGCTGACTGAAAGGTCAAAGGAAGGAGGTGCCCTAACCTCTTGAACTCGCGAAACACAAAATGACGATATAATATCAGTCGTTGGATCGAGGACAAATCTGGACCGTTGATCCAAGAAGTGACACGTGGCAACCACTTGGCTCATGACACATCATCGAGTGATGTCATTCCGAGAGTTTAGTTTCAGGAGTTTTAGCATCAACACTCCCCCAAAGTCCCGAAAGCTGAAGTTCTGGGGTGGAGGATAGTCGTCCGATCATCACTGATCATCGACCATTGATCTGGAGAGTGAAGTGTTCAGATGATTAGCGAGTGGTCATATCTCGTGGTCACATCGTCGAGAGTTGGAGAGAAGATCTAGTGCATCCAAGCTCCATTTCGGAGTTCGCAACATGGAGAGTCGAGATGACTCATCACAGAATCCCCGAAACGCGAAATTACGAAATGCATTTTTGAATTAGGCCGTGGTCACCGCCGATGGTGACGTGAAGGTAGGAGCGTGGAAGATTCTAGGCTCCATTTCAAATATCATGAATTCCAGAGGAAGGAGTCAAGGAGACTCACGGGAGAATCCCCGAAACATGAAAATGTGAAATGAATTTTCGAATTAGGTTGTGGGCACCGTCGGTGGTCGCGTGAGTGGAAGGAGATAGCATAGCTAGGCTCCATTTCAGGTACCGGGAGTTGGAGGAGTCAAGGGACTCATGGGAGAATCCCCGAAGTGTGAAATGCACTTTCGAATGGGGCTGTGGTCACAACCAATGGTCCTATCAGCGAAAGTGAGGGGAAGGAGCTAGCAAAGCTAGGCTCCATTTCAGAGTTTTCACGAGTGGAGCGAGGCAACTTGCAGTTGTATATCCTGGATCGCGAAACCATGAAATTCTTTCTGAATAGGTGTTTGGTTATCACCTTAGGCCACATGTGAAAGGAAAGGAATTAGCTAGAAAGGATAAACTCCCACTATAAATTTTTTCTCAGGAAGACAGGAGGAAAGAAATGCATGAACGCGTGGAGATTCTCTCAATAACTTCCAGAAGGAAGTGATTGCATCTGCCAGAGAATTCAAAGAGTCTTCAAGGTGATTGATAGAGAAGACAAAGAGTCTCGAGGCAACTGCCAGTGGAGTGTAGACTCATCATAGTGTCGATTGACAGATGGAAGTTGGTCGAATACTATTACAGTCAACAAATCCAAAGGATCTCAAGAGAAGGGCCAGTGATAATGAACGCAGTGAAGTGTTTGCAGTGGGATAGAGCATGCAGCATGCACAAGGTGCACAGAGACTGTAAAAATGCAGAAAAGAGAAGAGATCTTGCTGCTACTGTTGTGAGTGATGGATGCGTGTAGAAGCATGATGTGCAGGAGTTGAATCACAAAAGAATAAAAGAACATAGATGCATATCTGTGAGAATAAGAGAAATCCGAGGTGTGCATGCTGAGACAGAGGAGAAGATTAGAAAGCTGAAGAGGATGCCAGCAGGAAGACACTGATGCAGGTAGAGCAGAGCAACATAACAAAACAATGATAAGCCTAGGAAGCCAATGACAACTATTGAATCACCGTAATAAATTCACAGAAAGCAAAGTTTTATATTTTAGGGTGGTTGGGAGGTGCTAGGGAGGACTGTTGTTATAGCTTCCATCAGGTTGCATCCAAAGAAACCAGGGAGTTATAGCTTCCATCTGGTTGCAGCCAGAGAAACCAGGGTGGCAGGGTGGTGCAAGGGAGAACCTTGGTTCTCTGATATACAGGTCAGTGTCTGTATGATTGGAAGTTGGTGCTTCCATCCAGTTGGTGCTGGAACATTTAGGGAGTTGGTAGTTCCTTCTAGTGGGTACTAGAGAAACCAAAGAGTTGGTGCTCTCAGCAAGTAGCAACTTGCAAAACAGAGGTGGTAGCCTCATTATGAGTTGGTGCTCATAAGAATGATAATGTACAGAAAATAATTATCATATAAAGAAGAAGAGGTTTTCACTCTTTATGGGTTTCCTCGGGAATATCTATCTCTGTATTATACATGTGCGTGATTGATGTTGAATACTCTACTGCTTATTTATTTTGATCATCATTGAGAGTTCTGTAATGAGTTTAAAAATGGATATAATTGTTTAAGCACAGGGACAACTGATTCACCCCCCCTCTCAGTTGTCCAAAAATTGGTATCAGAGTGGGCCCCTTTTATCTAAGGGTAGATCCTAGAGATTAAACATGTCAAGCCATGAAGGAACTTCAACCAATAAGGCCCCTCTGTTCAATGGAACAAACTTTGCCTTCTGGAAAGTTAGAATGAGAATCTACATAATGGCTTTAGGTGCAGATGTCTGGGATGTGGTAGAGACTGGTTATGTAAAGATAGTTGTACTAGCTAATAAGGATGACAAGCTAGAATTCAGATTCAACACTAAGGCTATGAATTCTATCTTGAGTGGGCTTGCAAAAGAAAAATTTGTAAAAGTTATGCACTTAGAAACTACCAAAGAAATGTGGGACAAACTCATTAGCAGTTATAAAGGTAATGAGAAGGTAAAGGACGCCAAGATTCAAACCTACAGAGTATAGTTTGAACAACTGAAGATGAAAGAGGATGAAACTGTTGGAAAGTAATTTCTGAGAGTTGAAGAACTGGTAAATGCAATGAAAGCACTTGGTGAAAAAATTGAGGAACCCTCTTTAGTTCAGAAAATTTTGAGATCTCTACCAGATAGGTTCAACCCGAAGGTCTCTACTATGGAAGAACTTAATGATCTAAAAGCCTTGGCATTTGATCAACTTCTAGGAACGTTGGCTGCATATGAAATGAGAATAGTTAAAGATAAACCCACCTCCAGAGAAGCATCGTTTAAAGCAAACAAGAATGAGGATTCTGAGCCTGATGAAATTGAAGAAAAATTTGTGAGAAGACTAAAGAAGGGATCAAGCAAATACAAAGGTAAAGTGCCTTTCAAATGTTTCAACAGTGGTAAGATAGGTCATTTTGAAAATAAATGTCCTCACAAAAGAAAGGATCAGACATATGATGATGAGGAGAAGCACAAACACAAAAAATTCTTTAAAGAGAATAATCTTAAGAAGAAAAGTCTTTGTGTAAACAATGATGATGATCCTTTAGATGATGAAGACAATGACTCCTCTATTGAAGATAAAATAAATGAATTCATGCTTATGGCCAAAGAAGATTATGATAATAAAAGCACAAGAAGTGATGCTAATGAAGAAGAAGTTGTGGTTGATATGGAAGGAGAACTGATCAGTGCACTAGAAGAGATTGACAGACTCAGAATTAAGAAGAAAAAACAAAAATGTTTGTTGATACAGTTCAAGAAAGGCAACAAAGAACCTGATGAAGACTTTGTCCTACTAAAATTGAATTATAAGAGGCAAAGAAAATCGAAGACATTCTAAAACAACAGTTATCAAAAAAGAAGGCAAGATGTGAAGCTCTGGAAAAGGAAGTAGTGAAAACTAGGAAAGAGTTGGAGAAGTTTCAAGCCTTGTATCATCATAATCTGTCAAGTATCAAAGTATCATAAGAATTGGCCACCATTCTAAATCAGCAAAGAAACCCAAAGCTAAAAACAGGTCTGGGTTATGAAGAGGGATCAAGTAGTGATCAACCAAGCAACAAAGAACCCATCAAGTTTGTCAAATCTACCACCAGTGACAACAAAAAATCTGCAGAAACAAAAGAAGATAATCAGCTTCCTAGGAGGAGTAACGAAAGAGGTACCAGAACTAAAACTATAGATTAGAGAAATAATGTACTCCTTATTCAAAGAAATCATCAGCATGGAATAAATCAACCTTCTCAAAGAAGACAACCATTTTCCAGGTACAAAGGATTTTTCTATAGATATTGTTATTTCTGTTCTAACTTTGGTCACAAAGCTATAAATTGTTCTTTAAGATTTAAATATGAGCAATCAAAATATTCAAGGAATATATATCTGCCGCAACAAAGAATGAGACAGCCAAGTAACAAACAATCACAGACTGCAAATAATGTGATGGCTAGAAAAAGGACACTGGTTAAGCATAACAATCGTTATGATACTTTATTCAATGAACCAAAATTTTACACTTGCCATAATTTTGGACATAAAGCTGCATACTGTCACTTAAGGAACTATGAGCCAGATTTGAACCCCTCTGCTGAAAATGTCAAGGTTTGGAAGATGAAAGAAAATGATAAGTGTGGACTAGTGCTGTCAGCCCAAAGACAACAAAACCCCTGGTATATTGATAGTGGTTGCTCCAAACATATGACATGAGCCAAAGGTAAGTTTATATATCTAAGTGAAAGCAAATTAGGAAATGTAACCTTTGGAAATGATGCTCCAGGTAAAATCAAGGGTAAAGGGATGGTGAGTCTAAGTAATGGCAAAGGAAAAGCCCATAATGTTCTGCTTGTAGATGGGCTGAAACATAATCTGCTCAGTGTAAGTCAAATGTGTGACAGAGGATGTGAAGTGGTGTTCACTTCCAAGGACTACAAGATAAAGTCTGTAAACTCAGGACAAGTGGTGGCTAAAGGCACAAGGACAAAAAATAATGTATATGTGTTGAAAGAAGATAGAGAAGAGTGTCATCTAAGCAAACATGATGAGAGTTGGTTATGGCATAGGAGACTTGGACATCTAAACTTTGACCACTTAATCAAGCTCAAAAATCTTGAGGCAGTAAAAGAGCTTCCAAGAATATCAAAGCCACAAGATTCTATGTGTAAACCCTGCCAAGCAGGAAAGCTAAACAGGAGACCATTTAAATCCAAGAGCTTTACTTCAACAAAGAAACCACTCCAACTAGTTCATATTGATTTATGTGGACCATCAAGACATGAAGGCACATGGAAATAAAACTACTTCATGTTGATCATTGATGATTACTCCAGACTTACTTGGGTTTCCTTTCTTAAGGAAAAAGCTGAAGAATTTGAGAAATTTAAAATATTTAAGGCTTTAACTGAGAATCAAACATGCAAGAGGTTAAAGGCAGTAAGATCAAACAAAGGAGGCAAATTTATGTCAAGTGAGTTCAATGAATTATGTGATAAACATGGGATCAAGAGAGAATACACAATCCCAAGAACTCCACAACAAAATGAAGTAGTTGAGAGGCAAAACAGAACAGTGCAGAAAATGGCCAGGTCAATGATGAATGAGAAGAACAACCATGTCATAACCTTCCATATTTGGTGTTCTTTCAACTCCTTGATGGATGACTTAATCCCGTTATGAATTTTCTAGTGAACACTTACATTAATGAAAACTAAATGGTATATTGAATTTCCACGAAACTCTTTGGTGACTTAAACACTCTTGCCATGGAATTTCTGACTCAGTTCAAACTGCCCATTCGGTATGAGACTGACACTGATCTTTTTACCTCCCTTCGACAATCTACCTCCACCCACATTTTTTATCACATTCATGAATGGAGGAGAGGAATATGATTGATTCAAGCCACCATCCCATACCAACATCTCCTAGATTGGTTTAGAAAGTCACTTCTACCACCCATATCCAAAGACGTCACCATGGGGGGATTTATAACCAAGGAGAAAATAATCAATTGTGCCTAGTATTTAGACTTGGTATATTCCCAATCTAGCACATTATATGATATGATTATCCATGCTCCTCATTTGTCGAATGATCAATCCAAAACAACCTCGGGACCCCACACCGATGGTATGGTCGGTTCCATATATTCCACTATAGTTGGCCATTTGACTGAGAAACTTAGTCAATCAACTATAGCTCACAATCCCCCCTCTTTTGTGCCTGCTACCACCTCCACTTCGGCCTATAATCAAAGCTCCGAAGTAAACTCGATGCAATCTACTGCACCCAAAAACCTGCAACAATCAAGAGGGAAAAAAAAAGGCAATAATAATAAGAAAAAGAAGAATCCTTCTGAGCAGACATGTCCAAAAACCCAATACCCCAATGTCGAGGGAAAAAATAAACGAAAGGAAAAATATCCCTACATGGAATGTAAGGAGGAACACTACACTAAAGACTTCCCTCGCCTAGCTGAGGTTCATAAATACCTCAAATGATGGGCCACTCCTCCTCAACCAATAGTTTTAACTAACCCCCCCCCCCCC
>ML818947.1:68324-91904 GCA_009831015.1 Picea engelmannii | reverse complement strand
TTCTTTGGCCATAAGCATGAATTCATTTATTTTATCTTCAATAGAGGAGTCATTGTCTTCATCATCTAAAGGATCATCATCATTGTTTACACAAAGACTTTTCTTCTTAAGATTATTCTCTTTAAAGAATTTTTTGTGTTTGTGCTTCTCCTCATCATCATATGTCTGATCCTTTCTTTTGTGAGGACATTTATTTTCAAAATGACCTATCTTACCACTGTTGAAACATTTGAAAGGCACTTTACCTTTGTATTTGCTTGATCCCTTCTTTAGTCTTCTCACAAATTTTTCTTCAATTTCATCAGGCTCAGAATCCTCATTCTTGTTTGCTTTAAACGATGCTTCTCTGGAGGTGGGTTTATCTTTAACTATTCTCATTTCATATGCAGCCAACGTTCCTAGAAGTTGATCAAATGCCAAGGCTTTTAGATCATTAAGTTCTTCCATAGTAGAGACCTTCGGGTTGAACCTATCTGGTAGAGATCTCAAAATTTTCTGAACTAAAGAGGGTTCCTCAATTTTTTCACCAAGTGCTTTCATTGCATTTACCAGTTCTTCAACTCTCAGAAATTACTTTCCAACAGTTTCATCCTCTTTCATCTTCAGTTGTTCAAACTATACTCTGTAGGTTTGAATCTTGGCGTCCTTTACCTTCTCATTACCTTTATAACTGCTAATGAGTTTGTCCCACATTTCTTTGGTAGTTTCTAAGTGCATAACTTTTACAAATTTTTCTTTTGCAAGCCCACTCAAGATAGAATTCATAGCCTTAGTGTTGAATCTGAATTCTAGCTTGTCATCCTTATTAGCTAGTACAACTATCTTTACATAACCAGTCTCTACCACATCCCAGACATCTGCACCTAAAGCCATTATGTAGATTCTCATTCTAACTTTCCAGAAGGCAAAGTTTGTTCCATTGAACAGAGGGGCCTTATTGGTTGAAGTTCCTTCATGGCTTGACATGTTTAATCTCTAGGATCTACCCTTAGATAAAAGGGGCCCACTCTGATACCAATTTTTGGACAACTGAGAGGGGGGGTGAATCAGTTGTCCCTGTGCTTAAACAATTATATCCATTTTTAAACTCATTACAGAACTCTCAATGATGATCAAAATAAATAAGCAGTAGAGTATTCAACATCAATCACGCACATGTATAATACAGAGATAGATATTCCCGAGGAAACCCATAAAGAGTGAAAACCTCTTCTTCTTTATATGATAATTATTTTCTGTACATTATCATTCTTATGAGCACCAACTCATAATGAGGCTACCACCTCTGTTTTGCAAGTTGCTACTTGCTGAGAGCACCAACTCTTTGGTTTCTCTAGTACCCACTAGAAGGAACTACCAACTCCCTAAATGTTCCAGCACCAACTGGATGGAAGCACCAACTTCCAATCATACAGACACTGACCTGTATATCAGAGAACCAAGGTTCTCCCTTGCACCACCCTGCCACCCTGGTTTCTCTGGCTGCAACCAGATGGAAGCTATAACTCCCTGGTTTCTTTGGATGCAACCTGATGGAAGCTATAACAACAGTCCTCCCTAGCACCTCCCAACCACCCTAAAATATAAAACTTTGCTTTCTGTGAATTTATTACGGTGATTCAATAGTTGTCATTGGCTTCCTAGGCTTATCATTGTTTTGTTATGTTGCTCTGCTCTACCTGCATCAGTGTCTTCCTGCTGGCATCCTCTTCAGCTTTCTAATCTTCTCCTCTGTCTCAGCATGCACACCTCGGATTTCTCTTATTCTCACAGATATGCATCTATGTTCTTTTATTCTTTTGTGATTCAACTCCTGCACATCATGCTTCTACACGCATCCATCACTCACAACAGTAGCAGCAAGATCTCTTCTCTTTTCTGCATTTTTACAGTCTCTGTGCACCTTGTGCATGCTGCATGCTCTATCCCACTGCAAACACTTCACTGCGTTCATTATCACTGGCCCTTCTCTTGAGATCCTTTGGATTTGTTGACTGTAATAGTATTCGACCAACTTCCATCTGTCAATCGACACTATGATGAGTCTACACTCCACTGGCAGTTGCCTCGAGACTCTTTGTCTTCTCTATCAATCACCTTGAAGACTCTTTGAATTCTCTGGCAGATGCAATCACTTCCTTCTGGAAGTTATTGAGAGAATCTCCACGCGTTCATGCATTTCTTTCCTCCTGTCTTCCTGAGAAAAAATTTATAGTGGGAGTTTATCCTTTCTAGCTAATTCCTTTCCTTTCACATGTGGCCTAAGGTGATAACCAAACACCTATTCAGAAAGAATTTCATGGTTTCGCGATCCAGGATATACAACTGCAAGTTGCCTCGCTCCACTCGTGAAAACTCTGAAATGGAGCCTAGCTTTGCTAGCTCCTTCCCCTCACTTTCGCTGATAGGACCATTGGTTGTGACCACAGCCCCATTCGAAAGTGCATTTCACACTTCGGGGATTCTCCCATGAGTCCCTTGACTCCTCCAACTCCCGGTACCTGAAATGGAGCCTAGCTATGCTATCTCCTTCCACTCACGCGACCACCGACGGTGCCCACAACCTAATTCGAAAATTCATTTCACATTTTCATGTTTCGGGGATTCTCCCGTGAGTCTCCTTGACTCCTTCCTCTGGAATTCATGATATTTGAAATGGAGCCTAGAATCTTCCACGCTCCTACCTTCACGTCACCATCGGCGGTGACCACGGCCTAATTCAAAAATGCATTTCGTAATTTCGCGTTTCGGGGATTCTGTGATGAGTCATCTCGACTCTCCATGTTGCGAACTCCGAAATGGAGCTTGGATGCACTAGATCTTCTCTCCAACTCTCGACGATGTGACCACGAGATATGACCACTCGCTAATCATCTGAACACTTCACTCTCCAGATCAATGGTCGATGATCAGTGATGATCGGACGACTATCCTCCACCCCAGAACTTCAGCTTTCGGGACTTTGGGGGAGTGTTGATGCTAAAACTCCTGAAACTAAACTCTCGGAATGACATCACTCGATGATGTGTCATGAGCCAAGTGGTTGCCACGTGTCACTTCTTGGATCAACGGTCCAGATTTGTCCTCGATCCAACGACTGATATTATATCGTCATTTTGTGTTTCGCGAGTTCAAGAGGTTAGGGCACCTCCTTCCTTTGACCTTTCAGTCAGCTAAATGTTGATCTTTAGCCACATGTCCTTCTTGGATCGACGGTCCAGATTTTTCCTCGATCCAACGATTGAGATTATATCTTCATTTTACGTTTCGCGAGTTGGAAGGATAGAGCACCTTGTGCCTTTGACCTTTCAATCGACGAAATGCCAATCGCTCGCCATGTGTCCTCTAGCTTCAACGACCAGGATCATTTCGTGATCTCACATATCGCAAGTTTGGGGGGTTAGAGAACCTCCTTCCTTTGACTTTCCTGTCAGTGAAATGTTGATCTATGACCACGTGTCCTGCCCGAAGATGGACGGTCCTCCTGCTTTCGGGATTTTGTAAGCCCGCTTCTCCTTTCACTTTAAAGAACGTACAGGTTCTCCTAGATCCAATGATGGTCAGACCCTGCGCTCAGATATAATGTCGGAGATATGTCCTCCATCTATGTGCTCCTCCTATCTGGACTTACGATGTCTTCCGAGCCTATTTTCCATTGTTGTTCTTGCCACAAGCTCACTCCCAACTGTAAACCTGCCAACAAAACACTAGTCGCACTAAGTAGTGGTGTTTTAAGGGCAGACACGCCTAATAATGGAGCAACAAGTGACCAAAAAATAGAGGGTCGCTCTATGTGCATAAACAAGTCATGACCAAGATCATATGACTACAAAAGGCAATAAATTTGGAATAGATCTATCAGATCTGAGACTGATAATTTGCAAACAGCTTCGGAAAAGTTTCACTAATAGATTAAGACCAAAAATTCGGGCTTAAAACATGCAAGGATATTGGAAAGACAAATCAAAGAAACTGAGGAAGAAAAACTAATCAAACAGTAGTGGCTTCCCTAGCGGATTCGTCAGTTTGTTGTAGGATATTTTCACGCTGCAGGAGATACCTCCCTTAGGCTCTTCCTATATCTAAGGCATAATAGTGATGTAATCTATAGATTTCCTAGATCTAAGTTATATATGAAAATGATCTATTAAAATGGAAGGCTTACCTGGATTGCGACTGTTGTCCTTGCACACTCCTTAGTTGTTAGTTTCTACGAAGGTGTCCTTTGCCTTTACCAACTCAGATCTGCACACATAGAGACACAAAAGCCCTTCACAAGATCCAAATAATCATGCATAAATTCACAATAGGTCTAAAATGTATCATAACACATGAGAACATTGATTTCTCTACAAAAAAATATAATAGTTACATACACATCCAAGTAGAGGGAAACATCTTGTGCATATTCTATTAATCAAATAAAACAACTTACAATTTGAAGCTCTAACCAGTTTCCTTTCCCAAGCTCTGTGATTAATCTGCCAGCATAAACTTACTTTCTCTTTTCCTCTCCCTTTCCCATGAGAGACCTCCTTTATTTATAGGATAGTGGAGATAATATCTAAGGGAAATTTGGATAAGATCTCCCTGCCCAAGATGAAAAACTTCTTGAGGTCGAACCACGGAGAATCCATGATTGAATCTCATCTCACAAAACCAATTCTAAAAAGGGATTAACAAACCTAATCGCACCTTGCATTCTTACAGGGAGTGATCGGTCACTCCTTGCACGAGGAAAGGGAGCAACCATCACTTCCCGATCACAGGTTGTAAATGGACAACCAACGACCATACAAAAAAATGTTACAATCTTAGGGGAAAAAGTAGTATGAGTGATTCGCTCAAACTATTGACTTCTAGATGATGCCCATCAAGTGATCAGGTAAAAAATAACTATATAACACTTTGTTTGTAGACAATATTCACAGGTGTAGGGGATGAAACATTGATATTTTAGATCATTTTTCCCATCTCCTACAAAGTAATAGGTAGAATTCTTCATCTACATTACATTTCCATATGCATGGAATTGAAATAATGATAAAATTGTGATAACTTAGTAGCGACTTGTACATTTGGGGATGTAATGTTTGCATCCAAATATTATTTCAACCAACCATTTGAGTGATTTTTTTTTGTGTGAAAAGTGTTGTTCATGATTATGGATTATGGTCTTGTTGATAAAAAAATGTTATCAACTAAATTAATTTCCCTTGGAAAAATAAATAATTTTGATATCAGAAGAAATAAATCGTGAACGATTATCAGTTCATGGTGTATCCCTTAGTCTCAACATCGTCATGCATTGTACGGATTAAAAATATGAGTTTGTATACTCAAATTATCCACGCTTTTTCCCAATCGCTTGATAAGGAGATTGCAAGAAGAACTTCAAAGAATTATGTTTTTTCTAAGTGTTATGCCTCTCTTCTTACATGTGCAACATTTAGTCCTTTCCCACATACTCTCTTACTCTCATCCCATACTTACCCATTTTTCTCATTACTTTCATATTCTCTTATCCATTTTCTCGCACTTAGTCTCATATTTCTTTCACTTCACTCTATACTTAACCATTTTTCCTTTTTTCCACTCTACTCTCCCTCCCCACTAGTCTTAACCATATTTCTTTCACTTCACTCTATACTTAACCATTTTTCCTTCTTTCCACTATACTCTCCCTCCCCACTATCCTCCATACTTAACCATTTCCACATTTAACCCTTTCCATACTTAACCCATTTCCATACTTAGCCTATTTTCATTATCTTTATCCACTTAGTTAATTTTCATAATACCCACCATGTAGTCATTTTCATAATTCATTTCCACATTCATTTTCATAATTCATTCCCATTTTCCATGTCTACTTATTTATTTTCATTATTATTTTCATAATTCATTTTCATTTTCCATTTACCATTTTACATTTTCATTTTCCATTTACCATTTTACATTTCCATTTTCATTTTCCATTTTCCATTTACCATTTTATGTTCCCCCCACCTACCTCATTTACCTCTGCATACTCGTAACTCCACAAACCATACATTTAATTTATTAATATTATTTTTTATCCTTGGTTTCTTCCCCCTTTTTTTCGTGGGCCTATCATATTGGGACATGTGGCACTGAGGTGACCCATTCCCTTAAGGACACATGGCGATGACATGGACCCATACCCAAATGACATGTGGTAGTGAAGTAAATCGATCCATTAATCACATGTGGCAATGACGTGGACATACCCATGATTGACACATGGAAATTACATGGGCACTGACTCAGTTATGACTGGGCAATGACATGGGCACTGACTAGGTTATGACTAGGCTTAGACTGGATGTTGACTAGGCCATCAAAATATTGTTTAGTCATGAAACTTTTCTAAGGCATGAGAGCTACACTAAAGTCTCTATAGTCTCCTTTATTCAACATGAGGACTATGGTAAAATTTTCATTATAAACACTTAAAAAATCATGACCACAATGCATTTGGGATTGGAATTTTTTTTAAAAGGGTGAATTTTCATGAAGGGCTAGGATTGACTCACGAAATTGATGGACGATTACTGAGCAATGATCTTAAGAAGTTCATAACTCAAGATTTGGGTGTTTGTTTTGAGAAAACCATGCCTTGTTGGAAAGGGAATTCGACGAGGAAGACAATGGAATAGGTCTCAAGAGATGAATTTGGCCATATTTCTCCAATAAAGTAAAATAACAGTCAACTTTGTTTTCATGGTTTGCTAGTAAATTTGTTTGGAAGCTCAACTTCCTAAGCCTATAATTGGAGATATAGAACTACAAATCATGCTAAAGAAGACTTGTTGGAAAGTTGGGATGATGAATATTACTTCTAGATTGGTTTCAATGGAAATTTTGGGTCTTAGCAGTTCTTTCTCTAGAAATCTCCAGTCATCTTGTAACATTTCAGGTTCAAATGAGTGAAATCTCTACTTCTAAAAAGTAGAATAAGATTTCTTGGAAGATCTTTCTGGGTTTGCTCTACGTATTTTCCCTTTCAATTCATTGTAGTACCATACCAAGAATCTTCCAACATTTTAGCCAAACAGGATTACTACCTCTATAAAAACGTAGGGGAATTCATATCCTCATGAGGTTGGCCTTAAGATCATAAAACTATATTTTAGATCAACATTTTTTATGACCATACTAGGGACGATTTATTTTCGAGATATCTGAGGCTTTGTTACAGATCTGATTGAAGAAATAGAGTCTCCATGGTTCAAAGTTTTGAAAAGAAGATTCAAGAAGACAACAACTTCTTCTAGATGCACGAAATTTATAAAAATATTATCCAAAGATATTTGAATGACCTCAAAAAGAACCAAGAACCATCAAATATTTGAGAGGATGAACTCCTTGGTGATTCCATTGAAAAAAATCTAAAAATCCATAGTAATTCCATTGGAAAGATTCAAGAAACTCAAGAAAATCCTTATGGCGACTCCACCAAAGACGTTATTCCATGTCGTGATACTCCTTTTCCTTCCCCACCAAGCCCATCAATAGCTTTACAAGATGCAACAAAATAAAGAGGTAACCAATGAAGGAGGAAATACAAGAATTTATTTTGAATATTACTACATATCCCAATGGAGAACGCAGCCAAACCAGGATTTTAGATTCTTAGCAACCCATAGGGGGTCACTGTCCCACAGTGTCAGCTAGATGTTAATCAAAAACTTTTATCAACTAGATTTATTTCTCTTGGAAAAACAAAAAAAAATTGATATAATAAGAAATAAATCTTGAACAATTATCAGCTCATGGTGTATTCCCACAGTCCCAGCTTCATCATGCATTTTAAAGATTAAAAATCGAAGTCTATATGCTCAAGATATCCATGTTTTTGTCCAACCGCCTAACAAGGAGATTGCAAGAAGAACTTCAAAGAATCATTTTTTTTCTAAGTATTATGCCCATATTCTTCCATGTGCAACACTTAGTCATTTCTCACATACTCTCTGACTATCATCCCATACTTAGCCATTTTTCTCACTAATTTCATATTCTCTTATCCATTTTCTCATACTTAGTCTCATATTCCTTTCACTTCACTTTATATTTAACCATTTCCATACTTAACTGATTTCCATACTTTGCCTATTTTCATTTTTCTTATCCACTTAGTTAATTTTCATAATACCCACCACTTAGTCATTTTCATAATTCATTTCCACATTCATTTTCATAATTCATTCCCATTTTCCATGTCTACTTATTTATTTTCATTATTATTTTCATAATTCATTTTCATTTTCCATTTACCATTTTACATTTTCATCTTCCATTTACCACTTTACATTTCCATTTTCCATTTACCATTTTATTTTCCCCCCACCTACCTCCTTTACCTCTGCATACTCGTAACTCCACAAACCATACATTTAATTTATTAATATTTTTTTTATCCTTGGTTTCTTCCCCCTTTTTTCGCGGGCCTATCATATTGGGACATGTGGCACTGAGGTGGCCCATTCCCTTAATGACACATGGCAATGACATGGACCCATACCCAAATGACATGTGGCAGTGAAGTAAATCGATCCATTAATGACATGTGGAAATGATGTGGACCTACCCACGAGTGACACATGGCAATGACATGGGCACTGACTCGGTTATGACTGGGCAATGACATGGGCACTGACTAGGTTATGACTAGGCTTAGACTGGATGTTGACTAGGCCATCAAAATATTGTTTAGTCATATAACTTTTCTAAGGCATAAGAGCTACACCAAAGTCTCTATAGTCTCCTTTATTCGACATGAGGACTATGGTAAAATTTTCATTATAAACACTTAAAAAATCATGACCACAATGCATTTGGGATTGGAATTTGTTTTAAAAGGGCGAATTTTCATGAAGGGCTAGGATTGACTCACGAAATTGATGGATGGTTACTAAGAAATGATCTTAAGAAGTTCATAACTCAATATCTGGGTGTGCATTTTGAGAAAACCATGCCTCGTTGGAAAGGGAATTCAATGAGGAAGACAACGGAACAGGTCTCAAGAGATGACTTTGGCCATAACTCTCCAAGAACGTAAAATAACAGTCAGCTTTGTTTTCATTGTTTTCTAGTAAATTTGTTTGGAAGCTCAACTTCCTAAGCCTATAATTGGAGATCTAGAACTACAAATCATGCTAAAGAAGACTTGTTGGAAAGTTGGGATGATGAAGATTACTTCTAGATTGGTTTCAATGGAAAATTTGGGTCTTAGCAGTTCTTTCACTAGAAATCTCCAGTCATCTTGTAACATTTCAGGTTCAAATGAGTGAAATCTCTACTTCTAAAAAGTAGAATAAGATTTCTTGGAAGATCTTTCTGGGTTTTCTCTATGTATTCTCCCTTTTCATTCATTGTAGGACCATACCAAGAATCTTCCAACAATTTATCCAAAGAGGATTACTACCTCTATAAAAACATAGGGGGATTCATATCCTTGTGAGGATGACCTTAAGATCGTAAAAATGTATTTTAGATAAACATTTTTTACGACCATACTAGGGACGATTTATTTCCAAGATATCTGAGGCTTTGTTACAGATCTGATTGAAGAAATAGAGTCTCCATGGTTCAAAGTTTTGAAAATAAGATTCAAGAAGACAACAACTTCTTCTAGATGCACGAGATTTATAAAAATATTATCTAGAGATATTTGAATGACCTCAAAAAGAACCAAGAACCATCAAATATTTGAGAGGATGAACTCCTTGGTGATTCCACTGAAAAAAATCTAAAAATACATAGTAATTCCATTGGAAAGATTCAAGAAACTCAAGAAAATCCCCATGGCGACTCCACCAAAGAAGTTATTTCATGTCGTGATACTCCTTTGCCTTCCCCACCAAGCCCATCAATAGATTTACAAGATGCAACAAAATAAAGAGGTAACCAATGATGGAGGAAATACAAGAATTTATTTTTAATATGACTACATAGCCCAATGGAGAAGGCAGCCAAACCAGGATTTTATATTCTTAGCAACCCACAGGGGGTCACTGTCCCACAGTGGCAACTAGATGTTAATCAAAAACTTTTATCAACTAGATTTATTTCTCTTGGAAAAACAAAAAAAAAATGATATAATAAGAAATAAATCTTGAACAATTATCAATTCATGGTGTATCCCCCAGTCCCAGCTTCATCATGCATTTTACAGATTAAAAATCAAATTCTATATGCTCAAGATATCCACGTTTTTGTCCAACCACCTAATAAGGAGATTGCAAGAAGAACTTCAAAGAATCATTTTTTTTCTAAGTATTATGCCCATATTCTTCCATGTGCAACACTTAGTCCTTTCTCACATACTCTCTTACTCTCATTCCATACTTAGCCATTTTTCTCACTAATTTCATATTCTCTTATCCATTTTCTCATACTTAGTCTCATATTCATTTCACATCACTTTATATTTATACTTAGCCATTGTTTCTTCTTTTCACTCTTCTCTCGCTCCTCACTATCCTCCATACTTAACCATTTCCACATTTAACCATTTCCATACTTAATTGATTCCATACTTTGCCTATTTTCATTTTTGTTATCCACCTAGTTAATTTTCATAATACCCACCACTTAGTCATTTTCATAATTCATTTCCACATTCATTTTCATAATTCATTCCCATTTTCCATGTCCACTTATATATTTTCATAATTCATTTTCATTTTCCATTTATCGTTTACCATTTACATTTTCATTTTCCATTTTCCATTTACCATTTTACTTTTCCTATTTCCATTTTCTATATTTTCACAATTTCTACGTGCATTTCCATAATTCATTTCCATTTTCCCATAATTCATTTCCATTTTCTAGTTCATTCTTACCTTTAGGTTTGCAGGTCTGTTACCTCAGCATTCTCGTAACTCTACAAACCCTACATTTAATTTTTTAATATTATTTCCTATCCTGATTTTCTTCCCCCTTTTGTGGACCTACCATATTGGGACATGTGGCACTGAGGTGGACCATTCCCTTAATGACACTTGGCGGTGACATGGACCCATACACAAATGACATGTGGTAGTGAAGTAAAGTAATCCATTAATGACATGTAGCAGTGACATAGAATTACCCATGGGTAACACATGGCGATGATATGGGCACTAACTGGGTTATGACATGGAGATAACCTGGGCATTGACTGGGTTATGACTGGGCTATGATTGGATGTTGACTGGGCCATCAAACTTTTATTAATTCATGAAACTTTCCTAAGGCACGAGAGCTACAATAAAGTCTCTATAGTCTATTTTATTCCACATAAGGACTATGGTAAACTTTTCATTATAAACACTTAAAAACTCACGACCACAATGGATGTGGGATTGGAATTTGTTTTAAAAGGGTGGATTTTGATGAAGATCTAGGATTGACTCACGAAATTGATGGACGACTATTGGGCAACAATCTTAAGAAGTTCATAACTCAAGATCTAGGTGTCCGTTTTGGGAAAACCATTCTTCGTTGGAAAGGGAATTCAATGAGGAGGACAATGAAACATGTATCAAGAGATAAATTTTGCCATAATTCTCCTAGAAATTGAAAGAACAATCAACTATGTTTTCATATTTTGTTGGTAAATTTGTTTGGAACCTCAACTTCCCGAGCCTATAATTGGAGATCCAAAACTCCAAATCACGCTCAAGAAGACTCGTTGGAAAGTTGGGATGATTAAGATTACTTCTAGAGGGGTTTCCATGGATAAGAAATCAACTATCATTTTCAAAAAATTAAAACACAATCCACTCTTGTTTAAGGAAGTCAGCTTCAAATTTTGGAATCGAAAATTTATTAAATGGATTTTATAAAGAAATAAGTGGGCCCTACTTGGAGGAACAAATTTCAATGCTATAAATTCATTAATCATAATTCAATAAAGTACAAATTAAAAATGGTTTATTCCAAAAAGGAATTGTGGAAAGTTCTAGAAAGGCAAACCTTAAATACTTCAAGAACATTGAGAGCATATTTTAAAAGGGAAAGAGAAGGCACAATCAAGGGGTTGGAAATCAAAAGTTTCTATAGTGGTGAAGAGTCTGCAAGAAGCAAAATCTCTATCTCTCCAAGTTTTTGTTGACTGGCCTGCTAAAACTTTTCTCTCTACATCTTATTCCTTTTTGTTTCTTTCCATAAAATCTTCCATGAATGTATGGAAAACAGGAAGATTTGGGTATGAGCAGTTCTTTCTCTAGAATAATTCAGTCATCTTATAACATTTTAGGTCCAAATGAGTGAGATCTCTACTTGTAAAAAGTTGATGTGGTTTATTTCAGTTCATGTGATTCTCATTGGAGTATTTGAGGTTGTTTCATTTCTCTTGCTCCAAACATTATTGAACTTGTCATATTGGGATATTTTTATAAATTCCTCTTGCAAAGAACTATTTCAGGGTATTATATTAGTGATTTCTCATACGTGAGTTGAAAGCATGTGATTTCAAATGTATTGCCTATCAAAATATTTTTTGATTAATAATGAAGTTATCATTTAAATTTCTTTGAATACCTTTCGATTTCTTCATCTTGCAAAAGTTATAGTAGATTCCAAGTTCAATTTATCTCACAAGAAAGGGAAAATGTTTGTTGAAAGGAGACTCCAAAACCTTGTAGACACAAATCTCTGCTAACACACTTTATCTTTTATTTCTTTAAATGATCTGATGTATATTTGTTTATTCACATAACTGTAAATAAGGGTTGTACATTTGTATATATAATCTTTCTTAGAAGATCTTTCAGGGTTTTCTCTTTAGCATTCACCCTTTACATTCATTGTAAGACCATACCAAGAATCTTCCAACATTTCATCCAAAGAGGAGTACCACCTCTATAAAAATGTAGGGGGATTCATATCCTCGTTAAATTGACCTTAAGACCATAAAACAATCTTTTAGATCAATGGGTCTCTAGGATGAACTCAGATTTGTTGATATTTTTCTTATAGGAAACATATCCCACCCCCAATAAACTTATTCCATGTAGCAAGTACTAATTACACCTTGATGTTGTTAAGTTCATGGAGACTTGTTGTATTGGTGAATTTGTATGTTTCTTAGTTGGAGAATATAAGTAATTGTTGGTATTTTATGTGGATTAGTTGGGAACGCAATGTATTTAACTTGTGTGTGTCTATGTGTCTGTGTGTGGAAGCTCAATGTACTTGACACTTGTGTGTGTGTGTAATCAAATAAGTTTATAATTATTTTGTGTTGGTATTTATACTTGACATGAAATATATGTGCTTGTGCATGGAACTAATCATGGGTTACTTCATTGAAATATTTATAAATTGGTAACAATTTTTATATTATCATATATAATATTGTTTAATGGATTATTTGACAATTTTGTTTCATGAGTGTTATACCATAAATTGCCACATCAATTGCATTTGTGATATGAATTAGTCCTTTTCCCTATATTGCAAACTTAAATCCCATCCTCCTTCATCAACATCACCTAAAAAACAACCATTTTGTTTCCATCTGCGAGTCACCCTTGTGCAAACTGTGAATGTTCACACCTTGCTAGTTTGCAACTCGCGGATGCCCTCAAAAATGAGAAAATAAAAATATTCCACATTTTCGGGTGGGTTTTTCGGTTGGGATCGTTTCCAAAATTCCCTTGGACCATACACTACAAAATTCAACCACCTCAACCTCTTCAGGATAGTATAAAATCACGTATGAGGGCATGGGTGAGGAGGACATCCTTGGTGCAATATTATGCTGACAGTTTTGAAAGCTTCCCTCATTCCTTGATCCTCTAAGTCGCATCCTTGTTCTAGAAACTCATTTTCCAATATTACTTCCTCCCCTATTGTTGTAGGAAAATTCCCCTGTGGACATGTGAATGTCCTCTTTGATCTTAGACTGCTATGACCAAGATAGAAAAATGTTAACATTGAACACTGACATTCCTTTAAATGTAGATAAACTGGTCAAAGGAAAAAAAGGAAGAAAGCATGGTGTACCTTTTTCTGAAGCTTGTCCTTGCTTGGTCCAGGATGAACTTGATCTTCAAGCCCTTTAATGAGTTCTGCAATTCAATCGACAACAAAGACAATGCATGTTTCCTATTCTATCAAGATTAGTTTAAACTAGATTTATCAAGAAGAGACAAGCCTATGCAAACGTACACAAACTTGAAGGAAACAAGCCAAGCATATATATTAATGAGAACATAATAAGGTACTTACAATCTGTAGATGTAGATGCATCAGCCTCGCCAAGTCCTCCTTCTCCAACCCCTTCCTTGAAAGACCCACGATTAGAATGACAATACTTTTCACTGATATTCCTCACCTTTTCCTCATAAGAATGCCTCCTTATATAGGCTGTGAGAGGATCAACCACCTTAGCTATCTTTGGAATAAGTTGAGGATATGACTCCATTAGTTGTGAGATTTCCCTTAGATCTAGCCTATAACTTGGATTCCATCCAAACTAAATCGGATGCTTTCTAGTTGTCCTTAGAGATAAGGGGGATTCCTCCCCAAGATTATCTCAATAGATTGACTCTCCCTTAAAGTTGGAAACAGAGCGCTATAGAAATCCCTGATAAGTGGACAAGGAGCACTAGCGCTCCCTGCATGTGTGCAGGGGAGTGCTGATCTCCAAAAAACTGTTTAAGATGATCTTTCTTCAAGGAAAAATGTTTGTAAGATTTTCCAAATGACATATTTTCCTCTTCTAACAAATATTAGAGGGTGTACTAAGTGTTCTTATAGTGTCATCCGCAATGCAACACATGCGGGACAAAATTATGATGTTTGCGACAAAGGTGTGACACTTACAACAATGACAATGGGACATTATCGAAGTGAGGAATTTTGACGTGTAACAGATTGCCCCCCAAAGTGAAAGGTTAGAAGATGGAAGCTAATGACTGAAGCGCTTTGTAGATTTTCGAAGAAAGGGTATGGATTCGAAAAACCTGGTAGAATTTGCAAACAACCATCAAACAAATGTTATCATATGTTTCAAACCCAAGGCAGGTATACATATGCTTGAGTGATAAAGGACTTAAGGTATGGTTGCCACCAAATACACTATGGATCCATAATCATACTAACTAAGGGTATAGCCACCAAAGATACAATGTGGATCTATACCTCCATGACATGAACTGATCGTAGCCACGAAAAATACAAAGTGGATCTACGAGATGATAAAACATAGCCATGGACCAATATAAAGTGGATCTATGTGATAGTATATCAGCATGCTCAAAAGATCTCCTTCGTAGCCTAGGAAAGCAAATAAAAAAGTGAAAGCTCAACCCAGGGTCTTCGTCCTAATCCTGATGTAGTACGAATCTAACCATGTGAATAAGTATTTTGATTTTGAACATGGTATAAACCACTTGATTATTGGTCAATGAGGTAAATCGTTAACACGTACGAGGGAAATCGTCAGTGATGTCAAAGACTCCCAAGGTACCCTAGTAAAATCCAACGAATGTGAATAAATGAGATGAAGTCGAACATTCGTGGAATCATCCGATCAGAGGTCAATTATGTAAACCTATTGTCAGAGGCAAGGAGGCCTACCATTGAGACATGCATGTCCCAAGGTACTAACTGGTTTCTAAGTCAAATTTCTTGGATGATATGTTGAAGTTGACAGAAAAAGACTCTTCGAAGGAGGGCCTTGATGTATCCCTCATCAATGACACGAAACTGATGTAGAGATGTAAGATGGTGAATCAAATGAGTATGGATTGACATGGTTATTGAAACTGGAAATTTGTGATGGTTGACTCTTGAGGTGGATACTTCCCTTGAACACTAAGGCACAACATAACTTAGCAGCATAAATGTAACATGGACCAAAACATGATGCGGTGGATACTGTGACTTTCGTCAGGTGACCCAAAGGAGTAAAACGACTCAAGGGATTGGTTCAGTGTAGAGGTTCAGCAGATTAAAATGTATGTAGAAACAATTTGTCGTGTTCAAAGGCAACTACAAGAGTGACTTGTGACAATTCTAAAAAATGGCTTGGCTTGCTTCCTTCAATTTTTCCCCCATCCAGATAGACGATTACCTCTTTTTGTTTTTATGAGATAGAGGAGGATAACACATGCTCGATATAACTCACCTTCGGTAAGTTCCTCTTCCTTTGTTTAACGAACTAGATGAAGTAAAGGTTTGTCTCCATATGGGCCCTTCAATGTGTAGTTTAGCGAGTCCAGAGAAGGAAAATTCGGTGGTTTTTCATGTTTATATAGTCTGAAAAGAACTTAAAAGAGACTCCAAGGGTTTCCTTTTTCGTGTAACCTTTACGAGTTCGAAAAAGAGATAAAAGTCTACTCGGTTACATTCTCATGTTTTTTTCGAGCGTGAGAAAGAACAAAGATCGTGCTCGTCAATGTTACAAGGTTTATTGAAAAAGACACTGCTTCGAGACCTGCAAATATAGACAATTCTACATCCAGGGTATTAATGACTCCTAAAAAAGGATTTAAAAACCCAAAGAAAACTTTATTAGAAAAAATCAACCCTATAATAGTGAAATAGTGTTAGAAATTTCATTCACCATTTCATTTTCACCAATTTCTTCTAGCTTTGGTATTTTCAACCTTGGAGCGTGATTTTCAAGTTGTGGGCACCAGAGCTATGGTTGATTGTTTTCACATCTTCCTTGGCCGGGTTGGTCACTTAACCTCTCTAGTCATTTCTCATGGTTTAGAATTGTATTTTAGGTAGTTTTTAGGTTGTTCTGGGCTCTCTAGGAAGCCATAGGCACCGAACTAGATCGACGCTCCCTTAAAGGGGTGAGGGGAGCGTTGATCGTGTTTTTGGTGCCCTGGTGCATGTGCCTAGGGAGCGCTAGTGCCTTGTGGATAAGCTTAGGGGAGCATCGACACAGAACTGGAAAAAAACAATGTTGCTTTTTATGCTAAAAATACCCCATTTTTTGCTATGACGAATTGACTAAAAGATTTTAAATGTGTGTTTTTGCAGTTTACACGGATTAGAACCATGATCGAATGGAAAGAACGCGAGCACGAGCTCGACGATATAGTCGCATTGAAAAACCCTCAGACAAGGGCCACTTTGAGGAATTGTGGCCTCCTCAAGTATTTCGAATTACAAAAGATGAAGAAAGAAGTTTTATTACTTGAGTATTTGATTGGACTGTGGGATGATGTCGAACAGGCATTCCGTATTGGACCATAAATGATCAAAATTGAGCTCGATGACGTCTAATTTTTGACCGGCCTCTCAAGAAGAGGGGCTCATATCCTTTTGTCCGGGCATCGGGAAACTCCTCAACCAACCAAGGTGTATGTGGCTGACCATTGTATTCCAGGGTCACAATTAGTCAGGGGACAAATTGTGATCAAGGATGTCAGAGATTTGGCACTAATATCTATTGTATTTTCCATTACCAACCTCGCAGGTAGCACGAGTGCACATTTGGTTTCAAAATATCAAATGTCTTATGCTCTACATTGCGTGGAGTCTAGATTATTTAACTGTAGTGCAGGATTCCTTCGGAATGTGAAGGATCAAATCACGAAGTGTGGGATTGGGCAGCAGAAATAGTTTGGCTATGGATATTTCTTGGTTTCATTCTTTTTGGAGCGAATACCCCAGATGCAGCCACAGATTGCGCTGATGGCACGATCGACGACTAAGCCACGTATGGAAAGATGGAGAAGTTTGTTCCTTAGATTGGGGACTGACTGAGAGTTCAAGTTCACAACTGACTTCTTCGCTTGGTGGAGAAGGTAGTTAATTTTTATCGAGGACTTTCCATATACTGGAGTGGATTTTCGGGGCACCGTGGACTTAGTGCTTCCAAAGGGTATTGACTGGGATGTGTCAGGTACGAAACCAAACCTTGTCATGTGTTTTTTTATGTGTACAAAGAGGTATTTTAAGAGATGTTTTGTTTCACCATGCATATAGAGGCGCATCACGTCTGGCAGAGATGTCGGCACTAGGTCGTTGTGGAGACGTGCATATAGTTGTGGAGCATGAGGTGGAAGTGGGAGACTCTGGGAGGTTGAGAGGAACCTATGAGGTCTTACTATGGGTGTCCCACCTCTCAGGAGGTGAGATGTACCTCTTCATCTACAGAGGCATACGTTGAGGGTTCCTAATAGTTTGAACCACCTTCTCTAACAAGTGGCCCGTGTTGTGGTGTGCTTCTTGGAGCACAACATGGTGCATGACGACTAGGATCCTTCATATGTTTTGTAGTATTTTCATGATGATACCATGGGCTTGAGGGCCCAGATTTTTCCCTATTATGTACTTTTTGATGTAAACAAACTTTTGCTATCACGCATTATATATATGTGTGTGTGTGTGTGTGTGTGTGTGTGTGTGTGTGTGTGTGTGTGTGTGTGTGTGTGTGTATGTATGTATGTATGTATGTATGTATTCGAGTTTTGTGGTGCCAATGATGTTACAAATTATCTTTTGTGATGTTTTTAATGTACATGTGATTCATTTTCTTTTGAAATTTTTATCTATGCGCAAGATACCGATCCATAATATAATTTTCTAGTGAATCTGATGTTGTGTTGAGTTCTCTTGGTATGTGCTTGTATTGTGTAAATCCAAAGATTCTCTCAAGACAACAAACTCTTAGGTAGAGATGCAATAGGATAGGGTTGTGAAAGGCGTAAACTCGATTAAACTGATAAACCATGAGTTGAGAGTCTAGGTTAATGATTATATGAGATATACCTAGAGAGGAGTCCTCGGTTAAAATTCCAATGACAGCGCAATATTTTGCCACGTTATTGGTTGTCTATCCTAGGAAAATGCCTCCTAAACTCACCAACTCATCAAAGTGGTAAATGACCCAAGCTACAGAAGCAGTGTTATGGGTGTTGACCACCTATTCAACTAGGGGTTCAACTCCATGTGCCATGAAGATATGCATCATCAGATGCAAATATGTTGAAGACAGTATTGGTTCTACTTGGGCATTTTATGCCTCCAGCACAAAATTTTGTAAACGCAATTTCTGCACCCCTGCGTGGGTTAATAATGTAATAAGTCTCATGGATCATATTTAGGTCAGGTACCTTGGGATTTTTTCATTGGGAGAGTTCTTTTCACCGAGGGTTTTTTATCCTCAGGTTGTCAACTGGGCTTTTCAGCCTGGTTGATTTCCCATGAGTTTTTCCCTCTCACTTGCAATAATTCCTCCAAAGTGGTGAACGACACTCTAATGGTCTCATCCTTTGGTATCTATTATTTAGGAATGATTTAAATTACCATGTTATACATTGTATAAAGTTTCACGGAATTTCGTCGAGTCTAGATAGGTTTTTTTTAATTAATTTTCCTAAGGTTGGAATTTTAATTATTTAATTAATTAAATGTTTTTGAGAAATTATTGTAAAAACTGGGTCTTTGGGATTTTGATAGGGGTATTTGTGCTCAAATAAAATGGAAAGGCACCCCTTACAACCATAAACCAAGTTTCAGCTCAGTCGGACAAGTTTTGCTATGCATTTGTCCACCCGGAGTGTCGGTCAGTCAAAACAACAATTTTAATTGCTAAGTCAATTTTGTAATTTTTGTAAAAGTGAGTTAATGGGTTAATGTGAAGGTGGAAAATAGAAATAATGGACATCCCTATACTACCCAACCCACCTTATAACATTCACACACCCCCTAACTTATCACCTCACTCTTTTACCCATGCCCCCTAGGGGGATTTGCGCCCCCCTCACACCCAAAACCTTAGGAAATGTCATTTGATGGTTGTGTGGGCCCCTCTCATCCCTAGTGCACCCCTCCTAGCCTAACACATCACCATTTTTTCCCCCCACACTCCAACTCACCCATCCACACACTCAACAAGCTAAAACCCTAGAACTGGTGCGCCCCCCTCATTGAGATTCTCATGTTTTCTTGGGTTTTGACACTTGGAGCTCATCCAAGTGCCTTCACCTTGCCTCTTGAGCTATAAAAGAAACCACTCCTCACTCATTCACCTCACCATTCTTTGAGCTAAAGTTATGCTACATAAATTTCGCCCCCACCCATTCTTGCTCTTGCCATCTCACATTCAACTCATTTCTCTTTTGAGAGCATTGGATCAATTTGTTGCTGCAAGGCTCTCCCATTTGGATTTAATAAGAAATATTTGGAGGATTTGGATTAATCTAGAGTATTCAGATTGGCTCTTTTCATATGAGGTGATATTGTTCGCTTATGCATTGTGTTGGGTTTGGACTAGTTTCTTGAGCAAAGTAGTTTGTTTGAGTAGATCATTCAATAGTATTGTTGTTGATCTATATATGTAGGATAGTTGATATTGTGAAGTATTTCATCTTATTAGCTTGTTCTATCATATTATTCTACTCCCATACCTCACGTTTTGTTTGAGTTGTGAAGATTTGCCTCTAAGATATTGATTGGATTAGTCTCAAGAAGGGGTTTTCAATCAAGATCTTCTCACACTTCTTGCTTCTCTTTTGGATCTGATTTATTTTCTGTTCATATTCATCATATTGTTGTAGCTAACTATCATAGATAGGTCAAAATAAATTCACATTTTACTTGGAGATTTCATGTGAAAATTTTCTATGTAAAAACAGAAAATTTTCTTAACATTTATGTGTTGTGCAGCATTTCCAGCAAGCTTTTGCTTGTTGGTTTTTGCAGATTCTTACTAGGGACAAGGGGAAACGCAGCCAAAATTCACTCTCACAACATCCCCAAAAGGCTCCATTTGTTGGGTAATGAATCTCTCTCATTTCTCTTTGTATCTATCATTGTTGCAAGCCCCCGGGAAGTTCCCTTGAGGCTTGCCTTCTTTTGTTTATCATTTCATCTTGTATATTTCCCTTCTTTGTAAGTTTGTATATTGCCTACACCTTGGGAGAGTGATTGGCCCAACTGTTATAACCCTAAATTGCACCACACATGCTTACCTGGCATCAGGCCAACTCATATCCCTTCTTTGCCAAAACACTACTGAACAACTCTTTGAAAATCCTCTTGAATAAAGGCCCACGTGCCCTAACTCATTACTGCACGTGTGTACACGCTGGCTGACCCAAAACAGCCCGCATGGACCGAAAAAAGCATGAAAAAAAGGAAGTTTCCGATGGAACAAAAAGATATGGGTGAGTTAACTGAAACTCCCAGCCATGCATGGCCGAGGGTTCGTCCAAATACCTAGCTCCTTGTAGCCTATAAAAGAAGGGGTAGGGGTACCATTTGGAAGGAGAAAGAATATAGCAAAGAAACTCTGCCCATTTACGTATTCCATTGTCCCAACCCTTTAGCCTTTCCTAATGCCAAAGGAGATTTAAAGCAAAGCAGTTGAAGGACAAAAGAAGAGGAGCCCAGGATCAGGTTCAAGGAGCGATGGTCGGTCTCAACTTTTGTAAGTTGACTCATTTTAAGTAATAAAGAGAATGTTTTTCCCATCCCAATTCATGAAATTTTTATGGTTTGATTAGTTTATGTTTGATCTCTAACCCGTTAGTATATAAGTAGTATGCATGCATAGTTGTTGCTCGTCTTGAATGCAAGTCATCTTTGGAAGGGGTATTGCGGACAAGTAATCAAGCACAACGAAGGATCGACATCAAACATCGGTAACGAGGTAGGTTGATCTTTCCATGCATTTACTAAGAAAAGGGGATTTAAATCTAGGGATGAAGGTAGAAAGTAATTTCTATTCGGTCATATCTACATGCAAAGTCTGAACTCTATTTGCTAGTCCGTAGGGTGTTTTTCCCCAACAACACCAGCCAAACCCCCAAAATCATTGGGTGATCAGGGGATCAAATTTTGCTCAAATTTCAAAGTGCTCGAAATGAGACGAAACCAGTTCCATTGCGTCTGTCTCGTCTTCCTGATTCCGGCGGTATATTTACTTTCTCAAACAGAGTCCGTATGGAGAAGATATCGCGATCTGTTCGTCAAGCCAAACAGGCAAAAATGTTAGATGTTGACTGTACCAGTCCGGACAGTCCGTACGGTCTAATGTGGCAGGACCGTACGGTTCATACGACCATACGATGGTGATGTGGCAGGTTTTTATTGGTTGCTGGATGGCAAATAGGAAGTTGACACGTGTCCGGTTGGTGGCAAATAATAAGAAGACACGTGGCCCAATCCATGGGTGCCACGTGTCCCAATCCATGGGCGCCACGTGTCCCCCATTTGTTGGTTTATATTGCTATATAAAATGTAATGGGAGTCCGCGGGGTTCGACCCCGGGACCTCCCCCCACTATGTAAACCTTTATATAACTGTCCGACCAATGCGCCCATGACATGTGACTTAACATATAACCCAACGCATTTTTTATAAAGTCGTTTCAATGTATGAATGGGCGGGGGTTGGGCCGGGGCTTAGCCTCGGCCCGTGGTTATTTGAAACGATATGTGACCATGTTGTAAGGCCCAATGAATGGCGCGGATATATAACCAAAGTTTGTATATTGTATTGTGTTCACATATATATACCGTTGTGTTTTAGCGCGGGGTTGAAACATAACCCGTGGGTTTTGTTATTTAACCAATGGTTTAACATGCGCGGGAGTTCCAACGGTTATGGCGGTTTAACCACTTGTTTGCCTAGCCCAAGGTTCCATGCGCCATATGCCCAGGTGTCGAGGCGGTTAGGGGCTAGCGCGCCCTTAACCATCCTACGGTTTGCACCGTTGGCGCGGTTGCGCCCGGTGCTGGGTTTTTACACTTAAAAGAGTGTGTGAGCCAGGTTCATTCAAGGAGAGTGCGAATTGTAGAAACAAAGACAGCAAGCTTGGAGAAGGAGACTTCCAGGAGGCCTATCTTTCTCATTTTTCGATCGATTGAGGTGACGAAAGAGCTCAGACAAGGGTTTTGGGACGCTGGGAAGCCATTGGAGCAGTCGGTTTGTCAGTTTGAGCATTGTAAGACATGTTTTTGAGCACTTTTTGAGCAATTAATAATAATGATCCATTGGAAGCTGGACCAGGAGATGTAGCCCAGAAGAGGGGTGAACTCCTTTATCAATTGCTATGCACATGTGTTTATGTTCAATGTTTATGATGCTTCCTATGTGTATTTTGCATAAGTAATCCTTAATTTATGTGTTGCAAACTGATCCTGTTTCTTTACACACATAACATTTCACTTGCAATAATTATTTAAGTTTTTCAAGTCTTCTTCATTTTTAGATCAAGTTGGTATCAGAGCACTGGTTTTGAAGACTTGATTGTTTGCAAGTTTTGTTTCTGATGCTCATAAGGTTGAAACTCACAAGAGGAGAAGGTCAACTTGTGGAGCCAAGTTCTTATCCGACAAGGAGGAAGCAGTTTCATTCACCGCAAGTTGCAGAGAGACATTCACCAAGCATGGCTCATGCAGATGATCATGAACGTGTTCCGGCTGAAGAGGAAGATTTCAAACAAACTATAATACAGTTGAGAGATATGATGAAGGTCATGATGGAATGGAACATAATGTCGCAGGGTGAAGGCTCCAACCCTTCAATGCATAAGGGAGGCGGTGGTGACAAGACTCCAAACAGAGATGGAGGGAATGGTGCTTCTCCACCACC